>CAJHQP010001445.1:0-115101 GCA_905132765.1 Moricandia arvensis | reverse complement strand
TTGTGGCTCGTACACATAATATCATTGGCCCGTAGAAGGAATGCCCGAATTCGACCCTGAAATCATCTTCTTACTCCTCCTCAATATCAACTGAGCTTCTGAGGAAGCCCTCTCTTGCTCGGGGTTCTGGGCCCGGATCTCATGACCTTCTGCATGGGGAGTCGGATCTTCTTTCCTCCCCTTTCCCGCTGAGGCTGTTGTGCCCCTCAGCAATGCGCTTGGACTCTCTCTCGGCCAACTTCTTCTTTTTCTTCTTTTTAGGATGCCCTTCCGACGAAACGTCTCTACTAGTCTTAGCCACTCCCTCTCGGTCCTCTGCAGCGACTAAATCCTCATGACACCTCTTTTTGTCTATCTTCAGGGGCCCCAGCCTGAGAATCACAAGCTTCCAGGTCGGCATCCTCCAGGATGACATCTGTCCGCAGATTCATCGGGCTTGACCCGTCCAAGCCCATACCATCAACGAGCGACAGAAAACCCGTCGAGGACGGTCCCAACTGGTCTTCAACGTTAGCACTGAGATTTGGCAACTTCTTTACCCCTTTAACTCTCTTCACCCTTTGTTGTTCCCCTTTCTGGAAAAGCGATATTCTCATTTTTTTCGGGGGCAATTCTAGCGGGAAGGTTAGAGACTCAGTCACCTTTGATAACCTATATCAGATACACGACTTTCAACAAGACTGGGAAACCGAAATGCGACAAACAAGTACCTCTGGAGATGCGTTCTAAAGCGCGACGAATCCTATCCTCGCTTATATCTGGCCAACGTTGATGGCTTAAGGCAGATAACCTTCGAGCAGTATCAAAGAAGCCTCATGGGAAGTCGATGGTATTCGGATGATTAAGTGCACGACAAAAAAATGGTTAAAGTAACACGAAGTAAGCATGCAGACAGAAAGAGGCATTCTACTGATTACCCCCCTCCAAAGGACCCTGAAGTCGTCGTTCAGAGTCTCTTCAAACGCGTGTTTACCGAATTTGATGTAGAAGTAGGAGCGTTGCCAGTTCGACGTCTTATTCGGATAATCGGTGACTATGTTATAATTTGGTCTTATCTTCACTGAGTAAAGACCCTCCGGCATAGGATTTATGAAACATAATTCCTCGAAGGCCCACACATTCAAGGATCTATCGATCTCAACCGCCATCACCATCAATCAAACAGCCATATGAAACGAGCCATTCAGAAACTGGCTAATCGCGACACCTAAACGAAAGACATAAGACGTGATTAACCGGGTGGATATGGAACCAAAACTTGGCGTCCTCTTGGAAATATGACTCGTACATCCTCTGGTACCCTTTTGGCGGCGACCAGGGCCTTTGATATTTGGACGAGATAAAAAAAGCGACCCCTATGGCACGACACTTTCTTAGTAGGTTCTTCACACTCCTAGAAGTCAATTGAGTCCCCCTCACGTTCCCCCATGACTGTTCTTTTACGTTCGCCGGACGTAGCAACTCAGGAGGCAAATCTGGGAGTTGGCCGAAGAACTTATCCGGATAGTAACACATCGGACGAAAGTTGGCACGAGACGGCGGTTCCCCCGTATCCTTGAGGGAATCCAAGGAAGATTTCCCACCATCTTCGCCCCTAAACAACTGATTCGCGTCCTCGACAAGAATGCTTTGCAAAAAATCTAAACTTGACGTGTCCATCACATCTCGATGGAGCAAAATAAACTCGTCGAGGGTTTTTATTCGTTCGTGGGTGCAACCATGACAGAGATCGGGGCGGTCGCTACCGCCTTGCCCTTCTCCCTCTGAGAAAACTTCTTTGGCGGCATCGTTAGAGGAGCGGATGAAATAAACACTAGGACAAAATTACTAGAGAGAGAAGTGAAGAGGAGAGAGAGAAACTACCTGAGAATGCAGAGAAGAATAAGTATAATGAGCGGAGGCACCCTATTTATAGGAAAGGGGGGGGCTTGAGTTTCTTCGAGGCGTCATCATTAGACCTAAAAGGGCCTAGGTGGGCCTCAAAAAGCCTTTATTTTGCGATGGTTCGGCTCCGTCAGCCCAAATGGGCTCTAAACCCTTTTCCTTGATCGACCTTCCTCGCGACGGTTCCACTTCTCGACCGAGTAGGCGCAAACCGAACAACTAATCTAGATCGAACCAGGCCGACATGAGAGAACCTCCGTCGTGACCACCTTCACACAGCAACTAAATGCCAACCACGGGCATCAAAGTAAGCGACCAAGCCTTTCTCACACGCCAAACCAACCATTTCTGAACCTGATCCGCAATGTCACTCAGATTGGCCATGCCATTCACGAGTGAACTAGGGGGGTGGGTTACTGGGGGAGGTGGATTTCATCCCCCAGAAGGCCCACAAGATGGTTGGCCTGGCCCGTTGAGTATGGGAAATCGGCTTGGCTTGCGGCTAAAAGTACGGAGCTCGTGTGCTTCGATCTAGACTACTTTAGCCAATGCAAGTTACTCGCAGCCGGCTAAAAATAAGCGACTAGAAAGATAGCCCGACTGTCGAGGAGTCGGCCCATCGAGTAAAAAGGCCCATTAAAACTAACTGATCTAGGGAATCCGCTGATCGGGGCCGGCTATAAAGTGGAAGCAAGGAACAAGAAGGAATGGGATAACGAATACACCTCAGACAACAGGCGGCTAGGATTAGGGTTTTCTACTTTTCTTGTATTTAGCCGACTTGTACTTTCCCGGCAAGCTCTCTGAGCACCATCAACTTCCTTTCCTGATAAACACCCTCCTTTGTAACCAAGAAATATTTTAAACCCACCGACGAGTTTTATCCCCTTTACTGGAAACCGACCAAACTCTGTTCAAACAATGAATTTGTGTGGAGTTTAAAATAAAGAATCAAATGAAGATGATTTTTAAAGCCATACGGTTTCCAGATTATGTCATTAAGAGCTTCGAGGTCAAAACTACAAATCTCCATGAAAAAGATAAGAAGAGAAAGTCCAGTATTTTGTGTGCTTAGTGGAGTGTTTAGTATACAAAGGAGTTAGACTGGAGTGATTCTGGAGTTAACACTATTTTGCAAATCCAGAGTTAGAGAAAAAAATTTAATTGGATAAGATTAATAAAGATAGTAGTATATATAATTATTTTTTAATAATAATTCAAAAGTCTCCTTAATACCAGTGGTTTAAGAGTATGTTTCGTAGGTAACAACACTGCAGTTTGAGTCTGTACGTAACATATTTTCTAAACGACGTCGTTTTGCTTTTTTAACGACTAACTAACTTCTGTTATGGTCATTGCTGATTTATGCACGCTTTACAAAGTTCAGTTATTTTTAAGTTAAAATAAAATTGGGGTTGTGTTTAGCATTGACCACTTGTTCCGGTTGTATTTAGCACGATAGAAATTGTTCGGGCCGGAATAAGCCCTTTCCCGATATATCACATTAAGAAAAGAAAACAAGCTCTTGAAAATCACATCTAAACCATTAAAAATATGATATGACAGATGACTTCAAGAGAAATTAATGTCGAAGTCCAGACCAAATTTAGGTTGGATTTTTTCAAAACACTGATATCAGAATGATCTAGTTCTGCGCTTTATAACAATCAAATTGTTTTCCCGCATGAGAAGGACTACAGTCACTTCATTGCCTACACGATAAATGTTCTCCAGATAAAGATATAACTTTTTCCTTGGTTAGAAATGTTCCAGAAGAGACCCTTTCAAAGAAGTTTCCTCTAGAACTCGTCGAACATTCTGCGATAACCACTACAACGAAGATCGAAGCAATAGGAGAATATCTCCGATTACAAATGCTGGAAGAAAACAAAAATATCTCCAGATACATTGAAAAACAACAAGAATAAAACCATGATACTACAAAACAAAGAAGAAGAAACTATTAGAGGAGAAATCCCAGCGTTGGTGGTCCAAAAGCCACTGGCGCAGACTCAAAAAAATCTCTCTTTTTCTCCCACTGGCGGCTAAGGTTTCTCCCAATGAAAAATGGATATTTATTTATCAGGAATTATTAATATATATTATATAAAATCAGTTTTAAGCGAGCATAATTACAAAAAGAAAACGATCAAAAGAAAACGATCAAAAGAAATCAATTTGGCCGGTAGATAATGGATTGGGAAAACTGGATCAGAGAAAATTCTAACCTAAAACGCTGCGTTGAACCGTTCATTGTTGACTTAAGTTTGAAGTAACTTAGGTTATAAGTTATCCGATTAGGAAAAAAGAATATGTGTTCCTAATGATTTTAGGAAATTATGATTGATATATAAAGATGCCATGATGTGGTATAACTTATCAGATTTGTAAGAAAGATTTAGTTTTGACATAGTTTTTAAAGCAATTAGAAAGTGTCTTCTTGATATTATTCAAAGAGTTCAATTTCTTATAATTGGTATCGGAGCAATATTTTGAAATTGAAACAACATTCCTGTGTTGAGAGAGAAGACAACGACATGGGAGATCTAACTGTAATTGGTAATAGACCAAAGGAGAGTGTTTCTTCAATCAAGTGTCTGATGTTCAGTACCACCAATTACAAGGTATGGAGCATGCATGAAGGTGATTCTTAAAGTGTATAAATTTTGGGAGACTATAGAACATGGAGCGGATGATAGAGACAAAAGTTATATGGCTCGGGCGCTCCTGTTCCAGTCAATACCAGAAACCCTAATCCAGTTGGAAATCTTGATACTGCAAAATAAGTATGGGAGGAGATAAAGGCTAGACATGTGGGAGCAGATAGAGTTCAAGGCAAGGTTGCAGACGTTAATGGATGATTTCAATAGAATGAAGATGAAAGATACAGATAAAATTGATGAGTTCTCAGGAAAACATGCAGAAATATCCTCCAAATCAGCATCCTTGGGAGAGAACATTGAAGAATCTAAGCTTGTAAAGAAGTTTTTGAACAGTCTTCCAAGGAAGAAATACATACATATCATAGCTGCGCTTGAACAAGTGCTTAACCTAAACACAACAATTTTGGAAGATATTGTCGATAGGTTAAAGGCGTATGAAGAAAGAATCCAGGACGATGATCAACATCAAGATCAAGGGACACTTATGTATACTAATATGGATTATCAGAATCATCAAGAAAGCTGTGGTAGAGGTAGAGGACAAGGAGATCGGTTTTACAATAGAGGAAGAGGGCGTGGGCGCTACAATGGCCGTGATGATTGGAAGAAAGGAAGCGATGGGAAACAAGGATGTGATACATCTTGTGTAGTATGCTTCCGGTGTGATAAAACCGGACACTATGCATACAACTGTCCAGACTGCTTGCTTAATCTCCAAGAGACACAAGAGAATGAGAATGATAGCACACATGAAGCAGAAGATTTGATGACGCATGAGATCATTCTTCTCAATAAGAATAACGTCTTGCCAAGTAAATTCAGACACACTCCGATTGTGCTAATATTTGGTATCTAGATTATGGAGCAAGCAATCATATGACTGGGAACCGTGAATTTTTGCAAAATAGACAAGAAGGTTACAGGGAAAGTCAGGTTTGGTGACGATTCCTATATAGATATAAAAGGTAATGGATCAATTCTCTTCATTGCAAAAGATGGTAAATGGAAGATCTTGGCAAATGTATACTTCATACCAGACCTAAGGAGTAATATCATCAGCCTTGGACAGGCTACAGAGTGTGGTTGTATGTCAGGATGAGAGATAACTACCTAACATTGTATGATCGAGAGGGGAACTTGTTAGTAAAAGCGAGAAGATAAAAAAAATGTTTGTATAAATTAACCATGGAAGCAGAGAGCATGAAGTGTCTTCAATTAACGGAATGAGTGACTCAGCTATATGGCACGCAAGGATTGAACATGTCAGCATAGATACTGTGAAGTCAATGGCGAACAAAGAGATGATTACCGGCATTCCCAACATATCCATTGAAAAAGAAACCTGCTCCTCATGTCTTATGGGAAAGCAAACAAGAGCAATGTCTACAAAGTCAAAAACATACCGTGCAACACATATTCTCGAGCTCGCTCATGGGGATATCTGTGGACTAATATCACCACCAACTGCGGGAAGAAGTAGATTCATATTCGTCGTGATCGATGATCACTCACGCTACATGTGGTTGATTTTATTAAAAGAGAAGAGTGAAGCCTTTGATCGTTTTAAAAGGTTCAAACGGCTTGTTGAAAAAGAATCATGAGCCACAATAAAGACAGTACGAACAAACATAGGTGGTAAATTCACTTCTCAAGAATTCCAAGACTTTCGCTACAACTGCAGAATAAAGCGTCATCTAACAGCACCATACTCTCAACAACAGAACGGAGTCGTTGAGAGATGAAACAGGACCTTCATGGAGATGGTTAGAAGCATCATGAAACATACAAAGGTACCAAATTACCTATGGGGAGAGGCGGTGAGACATTCAACGTACTTAACCAACAGAATTGGAACTCGAACCCTAAAGATACAAACACCATACGAATGTTTTAAGAAGAAGAAACCAAACATAGGGCATCTATGTGTGTTTGGTTGTATCTTCTATGCAAAGAGTGAAGCGCCTCACCTCAAGAAGCTAGATGACAGGTCAAGAGAGTTAATACATCTCGGAAAAAAACAGGATCAAAAGCCTATCAATTGTATGATCCAAAGACTCGCAAGGTAGTAGTTAGTAGAGATGTCGTTTTGCATTAGGAAAAGTGTGGAACTGGAACGATCTGGGAAGAGAGTCTTGTGATGAACCTGGAGAAATATTTTTTCCAGGTTTTAATAAAGATATAGAAGCTACAAGCGATACCCCTACACACGAAGAAGACGATGGTAGCAACAGAGATGTTTAAGAAGAAGATAGCGATGAAACACTCGAAGCAGAGGATCTCGAAACAGAATCCCAGCCAGTAAGAAGATCCACTTGAGAAATCATAAGGCCTAGTTACTTAGATGAGTATGTCTTAGTAGCTGAATTGCTCGAGACAGAGATAGTACTTCTGCTGATCAACGAGGAGCCATTGGACTGGAATGAAGCGAGACACGAAAAGTTTCGGAGGGAGGCGTGTGAGGACGAGATCACGTCAATCAAGAAAAACAGAACCTCGATTCTTGTTGATCCTCCTATGGGTTGCAAAGCAATTGGGTTGAAGTGGGGTTTTAAGATAAAACGCAATGCCGATGGGAGTATCAAGAAGTACAAGGCTAGGCTCGTAGCTAAAGGCTATGTGAAACGTCATGGCATAGATTTTGAAGAAGTATTTGCACATGTGTCAAGATTAGAGACGGTGCAAGTTATCATTGCATTACCTGCATCTAATGACTGAGAAATTCATCATCTTGATGTAGAGACTGCTTTTCTTCACGGAGATTTAGACGAAGAGGTTTATGTGTCTTAGTCTGATGGTTTCAAAGTGAAATGTAGCAAATACTAAGTATATATGTTTCATAAAGCACTTAGGGCCAAAGACAAGCTCCAAGGGCCTGGAACATCAAGCTGAAATCGTTTCTGAAAGAGTTGAATTTCTCCAAGTGCTCTAAAGAGCCGTCATTATTAAAAAAAGAAACGAGAGGGAGTCTCCTTTTGGTAGCTGTCTACGTACATGACTTTTTGGTCACAGGATCAAATATGGAGGTCATACAAGAGTTTAAATCAGAGATGGCAACTAGATTTGAGATGATTGATCTTGGACAGCTTACTTACTACCTTGGAATTGAAGTAATTCAATCAAAGGAAGGTATAGTCTTAAAGCAAGAAAGGTATGCTACTAAAATACTAGAGGAAGAAGGAATGAATGAATGCAACGCTGTTCATATTCCAATGAAACCAGGTCTCAAACTATCGAAAGCAGTAGAGGAAGAAAGGATCAACGAGAAGGAATTTAGGAGAAACATTGTGTAGGACCCAAACCCGGCTGTCTAGGCTGCGGTCGAAGACTCACGTCACTCAGTCGATATACTGGCCAAACCCCTCAATTTTTGCCCTTCATCTATATCGCCCTTAGGCGACAGCTATATTAGACCTTAGCTAAAGACTTCCTTAATCGTTTATAGCTTAGATCCTTTCAACTTATATGTAGTGGAATATTCTCTATTAATTAACCATTGATCTATATCCAGTCTAACATTTGTACGGTCGAATCACCTTAACTTTGGTTAGTTCACTTAACAACCAGCAAGCTCAGAGATCAACCCTAAATCTGGATCAAGCCATGCATATCTGAGGTTCCATCTCCCTAAACCATTATATCTAGATCTAAGCAATCATTGCTAGATATTACCTTTGCCACATCCACGGTGCTTGCTAGCTCGTTGGTCCTTCATTGAGTCGAACTGCTCTTGCTTGTCTACTGAACCACAATCACTCAATGATCTTACTTAAGGTCCTTAACTTGGTTCATGCATTACATAACTCCCTTAGGTACTTAGTCATTCAACCGACCATCCCCACAGACCAAGGAACCCTTGAGAAGTCTTCAACGGTTAGTGATATGCATATGACCCTTCTCGATCATGCACCATCCAACATACTTTTTTGTCTCATCGTCTATCACATCATGTCCATCCTCGGGACTCACAATTTCCATCAGTTTAAACAACCACCCCACATGACTTGGGGATGACGAGTCTTTACTCATATCTGACTAGCCATGGAGACAACCTTCCAACAAGCCTGATCAATCTTATCTTCCAAACCGATGCATCACTGATTAAGTTAGATATGCCCCTTTGATCTATCATCCATGGATTAGGTAGTCCATACTCAGCCATGATAATATCATACACGGCCTTCCAAACCTAGTTCCATGAACTCACCCAAAGGCTTAGCCCATTCGGTTTATCTTCTTAACAGTGGATCGACCAAACCAAACCAATACCATGGCCGAATGATTAATCCACATAAACTAGCCCATTGGGCCTTGTTCCACTTTACTTGGGCCGGTTGAGGCCCTGTACCAAGAACCAACCAGGCCCAATAGCAACTAGACCATGACTCTTGTCCATTATGACCATCTGATCCATAGCCAAGCCAGATCGGACCATTCACGTTTTGAAGCACTTATCCTTCATTATGGACCACATAACGTTTGAACTTAGGTCATATGACCGGCATGCTTGTTCCCTCGAACAGTGGCCCGTTCCGACGATCCTTTCTAGGATCGGGCACATGACACTTGGGTGTCTTCGATACTTGGTTCACACAAGACCTGATCTTGCTTATTGTGTTAGGGTACTAAGTCGGTATATGCATGAGCCTAAGATATCACATGGAACAGCCTTTAAACAAGTACTGAGGTATCTACGGGGTAGTTGCACGCTTGGGTTATATTTTCAGCCTGACAACAAGAGAGGACTCGTAGGCTATAGTGACAATAGCTACAATATGGATCCGGATAATGGCAAAAGCACAACATGGCATATGTTTTATCTTAATGAGTGTCCGGTGTCTTGGTGCTCAACGAAGAAAAAGACTGTTGCGATTTCGTTGTGTGAGGCTGAATTTATGGCGGCGACAGAGGCAGTAAACAAGCAATATGGCTTCAAGAGCTTCTTGGGGAGATCACGGTTGAGGAGACAAAGAAGGAAGTGATTCGTATTGACAAAAAATCTGCGATTGCATTAACCAAGAACCTAGTTTTTCATGGTAGAAGCAAACACATACATAAGAGATTTCCTTTCATAAGGGAGTGCATTGAAGATGGCCTTATGGATGTTGAACATGTAGCTGAAAAGGACCAGAATGCTGACATTTTAACAAAGGCGCTTGGGAGGCTTAAGTTCAAAGAGATGAGAGAGTTCATTGGAGTTTAAGATGTGAAGAATGGTAATCTCAAGCTTAAGGGGGGAAATGTTGACTTAAGATTGAAGTAACTTAGGTTATAAGTTATCCTAATGAGTTTAGGATTAGGAAAATAGAAGATTTGTTTCCTAATGATTTTAGGAAATTATGAGTGATATATAAAGAGATACCATGATGTGGTATAACTTATGAGATTTGTGAGAAAGCTTTAGTTTTGAGATAGTTTCTAAAGCAATAAGAAAGTGTATTCTTGATATAATTCTAAGAGTTCGATTTCAATATCCACTAGCCCTCCCGCCGCATCAGGTATCATGAGATTTCTTTGGAAAAAGTCAGTAACTCTGCAGAAACCACGTATGAGCGTTGGAGAGCGCAACTTATAGAATCTCATTTTGGATCTCGCATGAGCTGAAAACACCGTCTGGGCGGACCACCTCCACAAACCAAGCCTGTCTCGCCATGCATGCCCACTGAGCCGAAGTTACGGAACAACGACACCTCAGTTTCACCGGTTTCGAGAAGACCTAGATATACAGCCTTAACTTACCTCTCTAGTCGTCCTCTAGCTGGACTTTCAGATAAGAAATCGAGCAGACTCAGATCTCTCTTCCACAAGTAGCCATTGGTTTGTTGGCTTCCTTCATCTCCTCCTCTTTGAACACGACCAGAAAAAGAGAGCGAACATCTGATGTCACCTACAGTTACAACCTCATGAAGACCAGAAGTCAGAAGATTAAAAGATTGTGACAGACCTCTCACATTGATGCATGCACCAGATAGTGAAAAGGCAAATCGAAAAAATGAAGGTGTGGTTAAAAGAAGAAGAGAGAAAGCGTTTACCAAAAATAGAAACCTCTTATTTTCATCAAAACCTAATTTTATAATTTTTTTTAAAAAAGTTTACATAATTGTTAGCACATAAATACGGTCAAGTAAAGTCACAGTCGAAATAGGGTGAATTGGCAATGAAGACATGATCTATCAGTTAAGCTCAACTATTTTGGCGCAAAAAGGTTACCTCACAACTCAAGGTAATGAGCTCCAAGTCTACATATAACAAGTCAGATCCGGTCACCTTGCAGTCAGTCGGTTACATAACTTACTAAGATCTCCGGAGTAAGGCACGACACAGGAGCTGAGTTGTATAAAGAACAAGCCAAGACCATTACTTTATAGAACCTTTTTATCTTACTCACTTAAGGCCTAAAATACTCTCTTTAAGTTGTATTATCTTTTACTTTGTTCTTTATATTCATCATATTCATTATCAATAATATTAGACCAATTCGAGAAAACTATCTTAGAAGTCTACTCACAAAAATCATTTTCCATCATTTCTCTAGACCTTACAATATTCACACGAATAATCTGATTGTGGGTTTTAGCTCCCAAAATTTAGCGTTGTTTTTTGGGAGACGATAAAAGTATATCTCTGACTCAAGAGGTAGTTCCTAATTTGTCTTTTCGATAAAACCTTGACTTCTCTTTCCCGATACAATAACTGGGAAGTAGCATCCCTGCAACTGACATAGGATCACGTCTTGCGAAGTTAGACATTGGAGATCTCCTACCTTTTTTAGCTCCACCTAGAGCCCCTACGTGTTTGGAGGCGTCAATCACTCTGATGAGCGATTTACACCTCCACAACCAGGCTGCTAGCTGACGAGACAACAATGGTTCAGAGCGTCAGAATTCACGTCAAACTCACACGTTCTTCAAAAAACAACCCTCTCAGAGTTTGACCCTCGATAAAACGAAAACCTCAAGTAAACTAAGAGGATCCAACTTATGCAGATTTACTTAATCGTTGGGTACTGCCAAATCAATTGCCACATATAAACGAACATGGATCAATCAATTTTGAATATTTTCATATATATGTCAAGGAAACCAACGCTAATCTAATGCATCTGAACTTGAGGGTCCACATGTCCACTAGTTCACACACGATATTGATAGGGTAATGAAAGAGACATATTGAAATCTGTGTACAAACCGAATATACAACGCACATATACGTGCCTGACCCTACGGCTCATATACGTGCCTTCAGACTTGCGGTAGCCCGAGCTCACCTCAAATATGAGGAAAAGAAACGGGTTACTCTAGGATTTTCATGAAATGCCTCACAGGGCCCATGCTCGAATTGTTATGTTGGTTAAGAGGAAACTTTCATATAAAATTTCACCCAGCTAAAAATTACCTTTTTGAAACATTACTCTGTCTTTATATAAGAGAAGGTATTGGAAGGATCCCATTTTCAATAAATGAAGGGAACAAAGAGACACTTCAGTCCTACATAGACATGTTCAAAGAACTAAGGTCTCTTATTGTGAATCCGAACAACAGGGCCCTAACGGCACTTAAAAGTGGCGTCTGGTTCACTCGTGATTCAAGGAAGAACTAACCGTTCAACCGTTCAGCCTTCAGCTTCCTAAAATAAGAAAATGCCGCTCTCTTTGAAAAACACAGACGTGACCCATTGGTATCTTACTCTATAAACACACATCACCAGACCGAACAGACTATTGTCCAGCAAACATATATATGCCATCAATGGATCTATTAACACAAGGAATGCGAACTTCGATCCCAGAAAGTATTGCAAATTTCATAAGAAGAAGAGGCACTAGACCAAGGAATGTTGAACCCGAATCCGTCTCTTGGAAAAACAAGGGAGGATAAACGATATGGAAACTCAAACGAAGAGAGAGCTCTCCCCAGCCAGAGGAAAATACCATAAACAATCTTGTCAAAAAGGGAACGACACGAGGAAAAATAATCACTCAGGTCACCAGCCGGGACCCGACCAAAGATATACCTAATCTTCAACGCCTCAGCATGTGTGGTGTATCAATGAAATCACACTACAAGAAAATAGGATATATTCCAGCGGACATTCCGACAAAAAAGCAGTTCCTCAGAATATACCGATGCAATTTCGACGATATTCTGAGGAACCAAAAATTTTGCGGTTCCTTGGACTTTCGTCGGAAAATACCGACGACATTCCAAGGACTGCCTATTCGTCGGGAAAAAACCGAGGACACTATGTTCGTCGGAAAATATCGACGAAATTCCGAGGATAATTTATAGCCGTTGGGAAATTTGAAAAAAATCCGACGGAATTCCGAGGAACATCGTGTGTCTGTCGGAATTTCGTCAAAATTGTCGGCAACATTTCATCTATACAAGCACCCCTCACCCTCTTCATTCACTCAATATTTTCATCCTCTCACTTACTTTACAAATGAAACAGATTCAAAAACCAGGTCTTCTTCAAATTATTATCGTTCGTGGATGGATCGACCTCATTGGGATCCTAACGTGAGATTGCTTACGGATGAATATGAGAAAGGTATAACCGAATTCACAGTGCTAGTTCAACGACAACTAGAAGCCAAAACGGGTATGTTAAGATGTCCTTGCTCTACTTGTAAAAATAAAAAAAGTAGGTTATAAAAGAGTGGGATATTTGTACTCATCTATATTTGAACGGATTTACAAGAAGTTACAAAATTTGAGGAACCTGAATATGAATATGGTAGTACTAGCGAACCTCAGAATGCGGATAGGTTAGAAGAACCAATTAGAATGGATGTAGATTGTGGTGTAGGTATTGAGCAGATGGTAAATGATCATTTTAGAGGGGAAGAATTACCCAATGCAGAAGTTATGAGACTTTTTGGTATGTTGGATGCAGGAAACAACCTTTGCACCAAGGTTTCAGAGATGGTCATTCACCTTTATTATCTGCAACGAGACTGATGGGCATTAAAACAGATTATAATTTGGCTGAAGAATGTGTGGATGCGATTTCTGATTTTGAAAAAGGTATTCTACCAGAGGATATTCTAGCCCCGGGTTCATACTACGAGGTTCAGAAACTCGTATCTGGTCTTGGTTTACTGTATCAGGTAATAAATGTATGCATCGATAACTGCATGATATATTGGAGGGCGGATGTGAACCGGGTTACATGCAAATTTTGTGGGAAGGCTCATTATAAAGATACGAGTGGAAGAGTTCCAGTGTCATACAAAAGGATGTGGTATTTACCTTTGACAGAAAGGTTGAAGAGGTTGTATCAGTCTGAACACACAGCCCAACCAATAAGATGGCATGCATAGCATTCAACAGATGGTGAGATTAGACATCCTTCAGATGCAAAAGCTTGGAAGCATTTCCAATCATCATATCCAGAATTCGCGTATGAGAGAAGAAATGTCTACCTTGGATTATCTACCGATGGTTTCAGCCCATTTGGCAAGCATGGAAGACAATATTTTCTATGGCTAGTCATTCTTACACCGTACAACTTACCTCCAAATTTGTGCTCGTGTCGAGAGTTTTTGTTTCTCTCCCTTCTCGTTCCCGGGCCAGAACATCCTAAGAGATCATTTGATGTGTTTCTTCAGCCATTAATATATGAGTTGCAACAACTATGGGCTCAAGGTGCTGAAACATACGATGTCTTGTGTAAAAAAAACTTTCAAATGCGGGCAATACTTTTGTGGATAATAAGTGATTTTCCAGCATATGATTATCTGGATGGAGAACGCATGGAATGCTATCATTTCCATACTGTCAAGATAACACAAATGCTTTCCAACTAAAACACGGAAGGAAAACGTGTTGGTTTGCCTGTCATAGGAGATTCCTACCACCTGATCATCCATAACGTAGGAGTAGGACTTTGTTTACGAAGAACAAGAAGGTGTTTGACAGTCCACCTCCGGAAATTTGTGGGGCAGATTTGTTGACACAACTAAGAGATTATGGTGCAGAAAGGACGCTAGACATTGGTGGACATGTGCATTATCCAGTAGATGCTTAGAGAACTACATAATTGGCACAAAAAGAGTATTTTCTAGGATTTTCCATACTGGAAGGATAATCTAGTGCGGCATAATTTAGATGTCATGCATATTGAGAAGAACGTTTTTGACAATATCATGAACACGATCCTTAACGTCCAAGGTAAAACAAAAGATATTTTGAAGTCAAGACTGGATTTAGTCGATATATGAGCTCGTTCCGAACTTCATGTTGATGAGAATGGTAGGGCTCCTGCTCCCATATACCGACTGGATGCAGCGGCAAAAGATGTGTTCTTTAATTGGATTTCAAACGATGTGGAATTGCCAGACGGTTACACATCTAATTTGCGTAATTGTGTAGACAGAAACGAAGGAAAGTTTATCGGCTAGAAGAGTCACGATTGCCATGTAAAGATGCATCGCCTCCTTACATTTGCCTTCTAGGGACTATTACCACGGATTGTTCATGAAGCAATTGCAGGGATAAGTGCTTTCTTCCGCGATTCCGAGGAAACAATTTGTCCAATAGGAAGACATGCAGATTCTAGTTCCTTGGAATTTCCTCGGTATATTCTGAGGAAACAAGAATATTCTATCCTCGAAATGATGTTGTGACCGATTAAAGAGTATTCCGAGAAAATTCTGACGGACTATTAAGTGTTCCTCGGAATTTCCTCAGAAATTTTATTATTAACCGGGAAACTGAACCGCCACTTTTTTGAAAAAATCAAACTAAGTGATTTTTGACGGAATACCGACGAATTGTATCCGTCGGACGTTTCCGGTTTATTAACCAGAAACCTTTCTTCTTCCCCATTTCTCCTCTCTCTCTCTCTCTCTCTCTAAACACCTCCGGCGATCTCTCTCTTCTCTCTCGGTAATCTCCGGCCTATCCTCTCTATTCCTCCTCAAAATCCATCACAAAAGATGTAAGAGCCCTATCCCACTCTCTCAGGTTCCTTTTGTTAGATTTTGGAATGGTTTTGATGATTTAGGATTGGTAGATTGATGGTTTTTGGTTTAGGATTATTAGGATTGTTAGATTGATATTTTTGGTTAAGATTGTGTATCAAAACGTTTTTTGTATATAAAATCTATTTTTGGATTTATTAAATCCATTTCTATATTTATAAAACTATTTATATATTTATAAAAAGTTTTTTTTTATATTTATAAAACGATTTTTTGTTATGAAATCTATTATTGGATTTACTAAATCCAATTCTATATTTAGTAAAATATTATTATATTTATAAAAGTTTTTTTATATTTATAAAACAATTTTTGTTTATAAAAACTATTTTTGGATTTATTAAACTATTTCTATATTGAAAAATGGTTTTTATATGTATAAATCAATTTTTATTTATTTATTAAAACTATTTTTATTTTTATTTCATTTAAAAAGAGTTTAATTGGATTTTTCTTATTTTTAAAAATATTTGTAAAACCTTCTTTTTCAATTCTTTTTATATATTTTGTAAAAGTATATTTGTCAAAGGATTTTTTAAATATATTTTTTAATTTGCAGGTCTGGTGGCGAGAACCAGCATAGGCGTCGCCGTTCCGCACCACGAGGTCGTAGTGTTATGACCTCCAACTCTCGGGTTCTCATTGTCCCAAAACCAAACTCCCGACGTTTTCCTCCTGTTCGCCCTCCTGTTCGTGCTCCCCCTCTCGCTCCTCTAGTTGTTCCGGGTATCATGTCTATTGAACAGTTGGTTCAACAGCCGGGTCGAGAGCATTTTCTCGTTCTCACTCCGTATCCATAGGGACGACAACAAACATGGTAAGAAGTCTCTCTTTTTTATCTTTTTCTTTCATTATATTTTTGTCTTCATTCTACTTTTTTTTCTTATCTTAGGTTCGATCGGTCGGGGAACAGGATCAGCAGCTTCATCAACCGGACGATGTACTCGACCCTCAAGAAGGGACTATCTACCTTCAGCAGCTTCCCTCCTAAGGAGCAAGAGATGTGGTTCCGTTAATTTGCGATATGTTTTTAAAAAAAAGAATTAATTTATATTTTTAATCTTTGACATAAAATTTCTACTAATTGTGTTTTTCTCAGCACGAATTCAACTGGAATTCTGATCAGACAAACTCTGTAATGCATTCTTCCATAAAGTCATGGAAAATTATGGGAAGCAGATCTATGAGTGGAAGCAGAAGTGGATCGTAGGAAAGACACCGAAATCGATTAACGAGATGGTGTGGGCGGAGTTGATACAACATTGGGAGAAGACTGAGACGCAAGACCTTTCGGTGACTAACTTCGGCAACCGCAAGAGCGATCGTGGTGGGAAGGACATCTACAAGCATAAATTGGGTGCCCAGAGTATTATCACTCTGGGAGATCGAATGGTAAGTTGAATCTCCTTTTATTTCAGTTCTTTAAATACTTTTATTTCAGTTTTTATGCATTTTTTTCAATTTCTAATGCTTTTTTCAACAAATGTTTTTTTAGGCGGAAGAAAATAATGGTGAGACCGGTTGGTGATCTCGCCCTAATGAAGATGGTGAATACCAACAAAAAGACTGCCGAGATTTTTGATGGGCTTGTGAAGGATGTGGTTGACCTGGTCGAAACCCAGAAAGAAGACAAAGAGACCCGCCTATCTCAGCTTCTCTATGATGAGGACGCTACTACTACTGCTTCCACCAACCTGTCTTGAGTTCGAATCAACGAACTCGTTGAATCGGTAAGATCTTCATTTTAATTTCAGTTTAATATTTACTATATTTTCATTTCATCATCTTTTTACTATTAAGTTTTTTTTTTATGTTTTTTCTTTCATGTGGTTCCAAGGAAGAAAGGTCGTTTAGTCGGTTTGGGTCGTCGATCCTAGTCGGTTTCTCCTTCATCATCATCGCCTTTTGTTGATCTGGCACTTATGGCGCAGCTACAGAACAAGGATGACCGCATAGCAGCATTGGAGACCCATAACAACATCAGTCTTGCTAAGATGACCGATCAGCAAGCTGAAGTGGCAGAAACGAAGAAGATGAATGAACAAATGATGGAGTTGATGAAACAGTTGTTCCCGAGCGAGTGCTAGTTTGTGTTTTTTAAAGAAAAACTCTAAATATTTTATTTTAATTTGTAAAACTTTAAATATTATAATATATTTTCTATTTCTGATTTAATTTATTTTATAAAATTCAATAAAAAATAAAAAAATATAATAAAAATAATTATTTAAAAAAAAAATTGGAATATTCTGAGGAATTGTATCCCTCAGTAATTTTCGAGGAATATCTTCTCAGAATATTCCAAGCAAAGCTTCCCTCGGAATATTCCGAAAAATGGTATCCTCGGAATATTCTGAGGGACACAATTCCTCAGAATATTTCGAGGGACACAATTCCTTGGAATATTTCGAGGGACACAATTCCTCGGAATATTTTGAGGGATACACTTCCTCAGAATATTCCGAGGATCGATGCCCTCGGTATTTTCCGATAACCCTACTCCGTCAGAAAATGTCTGACAAAATGTCCATCAAAAATCTCCGAGGAAATTCTGAGAAAGTGGTCCTACGATATGTTTCGTCAAAATTTCTTCTGAATAATTCGTTCTCGGTATTCTCTCAGACTGCCTGACGAAATTCCGACGAAATTTGTTTTTCCGACAAAATATTTCTGAAGAACAATTTCGTCGGAATCTCGTCAAAATATGCTTATTCCGACAAAACTCCGACGAATTTTTTCGTAGTAATATCGCTGCTTTCTTGTAGTGTCAGTCAACACACTCCACCAGCGCCTCGAAGACCCAAAATACCACAAGGAGGTATACTTTTACTTGATTTTCATACGATCTCTTCATTTTTAATAGCTCAAAATAAAATCAATTTCTCTTTGTGGCTAATATCCAGAGTACAATTAAGAATTTGGAGAAATACTTCAAATCACGGATCTTATGTAGAATCATAACTTTGATCTCCTTAGCAAGCATTTCAATCATTTCATTATGAATCTCATGACTAAGATAATGCACATAGATTTCATTTTTCTCAAATTGTTTAACATGCTCTCTCATCACTACATCAAACTTTGCAATCATCTCAATAAGACCCAAAAAGTTTCTGCTACTCCTTTCACCATTTTTTCACTATCTCTACGAAAATGCCAAGTTTTTTGAGCTAGGTTTTTTACCAGTGCAAATAATTTTAAGAATACTTCTCTCTAATAATTTTTTTTCTATTAAATTTTTCTCGAGCATGCTTATTAGTTGTCTGATTTTTTTTTTTTAAATCTCAACTCCAACTCTTTCCAGAGTGCCATGTATATAACAAGATCATGAGAAATGTCGATCTCTTTCAGCCTTACTGATATATTTCTCCAATCATTATAAAGATAATTGGTAAAATGGAACAAAAAAACAACCATATTGTCCCTTTGCCATAAATCTCTTTTTGGTCATTTTTGGACTTAGATACCCCTAACCAACTTTAAAAGTTCATATAAATTATTTTAAGAGTGAGAAAATATGGAAAATTATACAAAATGAACATAGCAAGAAACAATCATATGAAAAATATTTTAGTTGTCTAAATATTAGTAGAACACAATTTCATTTTTTGATCTACGGATGGCACAAAACACAATCTAGTGTCTACGGACATGTAGATTTTTGTTTCGGTTAACAACATAGATATCTACCTAATGGTTATCACTCTACCACTGTAGAATAAACCGTCTACCGTTTTTCCTAAGATCTGAACTTTGGTAGATTTCTTGAACTATTATTTTTTAATATATCTACTAACACTAAATTACAAAATCTGTCTAATTACCAATACTCTATGGTGTTATAAATGTGTTACCTAATATTATATCCTACCGCAGCCAGAATACACATCTACCATGTTAGCTATATTCTACGGGCGATAGAAAGTATGTTCTGTCAAATTCGTAATGTAAATATTCCCTAAATATCTACAAAATTTGTTAATAGAATATATTTTAAATCTTTATTTTCCTAAATTTTTCATTTTCCTAAGTTATTTAAAAAAAAAAACATGTTCCTCTTGTTCATCACACGTTCTTGGCAAGGAGATTATGAAACCACCCAAAACTTTTGAATCTCTTGTTGAAGAATATATGTATTTATGCGTCTTGTGGATTGTGGAAGTTTGATCCCCTTAAGGGATGGGGATTTTCGGTTGATAAAGAAAAACGAGGTAGAGTATTGGTTGTGGAATTAACTAGTTCTTTTGAAGACCTAAGGATTATGAGTTTTTAGGATTTTGGAATTAACCAAAACCTTATCGACCTTGAGTTAAGCTACTTACCTATGGAGTTAATCAATACAATCGACTGTCCCCCCGTTATCATTGGGAATGATCAGCAACTTTAAATTTTTCTTACATATGTACGTGGAAAAGCTTCAACAATGTCGGGTGTCTACTTCATCTATCAATGGAAACAACAACAACATCGAGGTTGATAAGGAGACATCTAAATCGCCTTTCAGAGAGCAAGGTTAACCTTATGCGATTTCACCTCGAGATAACATTAGTAGTTCATCTGAACCAAATAAGCATGTGGAAGATGCTGATGTAAACTTAAGTGTAAAAGAAGAAAACATGGAGCAAAGTGTTCATTTTTCTTTGATTGATGTTGTGAAGTAGGATGAAACGTTAAAACAAATCAATGTTGAAAGCAACATTCAAAATCTCAGCAATGAAGCATAGTTTTGATTACAAAGTTGTGAAATCAGATTGCACTACAAGAAAAAGAGATAGAACTGACGGACATTCCAACCGACTTTTTTCGGTCAGAAATTTCTAACGGATTTCCAACGGATATTGCGATTGGTCAAAAATTTCCGACGGCACAAAATCGGTCGGAAAACAGTCAAAATTTTCCAACGATTTTCCAACAACAATAATTTTAAATTATGGTCGTTGGAAATCCGTCAAAATTTTCTGACGGACAAAAAAATCCGTCTAAAATTTCCAACGGATTTTCGACGGAGTCTCTTCGATCAGAATTTTCCGACGGAACTTCTTCAGTCAGAAATTTCCGACGGACATTTTTCGGTCAGAAACTTCCAACGGATACTTGTCGGTCAGAAATTTCCAACCGATTTCCAACCGAATTTTCGGTCAGAAAGTTTTGATATATAACCACTCAGCCATTTACCCTAATGTCTCATTCCCCTCTGGTACCTTCGCCCAAAACGGCTCCTCTCCCCCCATGTCTCTCTCTGTTGATTAAAGCTTGATTCTCCAGCCATCTCCGTCACCCACAAGCGTCCCGGCCATCTCCATCAACCCATCCGTTCCGGCCAGCACCCTCTTTCCCGATATGTAAGTTTTTTTTTGTTTAGGTTTTGTAATTGAAGATTTTGTCATTGATGTTGTTTGTATTTAGATCTATAGAATTATGTTTATTATAAACGTTTTGCAAGATTTGTGTAGGTATGTGATTGTTTTGTTTGTAAAACGTTTTTATTGTTTGTATCATTTATATATATTTTTTTTAAATTCTTTTAAAATATATGTATATATTTTAAAAGGATTTTAGTATATATGTATATATTTTTTGTGCTATCTCTGTTATCGTTTTTTAAGAAACGTTTTTAATATATATGTATATATTTTAAAACGTTTTTAATATTTATGTATACATTTTTGTGATTTAATTGTTTTTTAAAACGTTGTTTATATATGTATATTTTTGTGATATCTCTATTATAACTTTAAATTGTTTTTAAAAACGTTTTTAATATATATGTATATATTTAAAAACGTTTTTAATATATATGTATACATTTTTGTGATTTAATTGTTTTTTTAAAACGTTGTTTATATATGTATGTTTTTGTGATATCTCTATTATAACTTTAAATTGTTTTTAAAAACGTTTTTAATATATATGTATATATTTAAAAACGCTTTTAATAAATATATATATATATATATATATTTTTAATTGTTTTTTAAACATTTTTAATATATATGTATATATGTTTTATGTTCTTAATTAGTTATTCTTTATGTTTTATATGTTCTATAACATGTTATATGTTTTTGATTGATTATTAATTGTTGTTCTTGTATTCATTGTTCTTTTTGTTCTATAGGTTTTATGTGGATTTTTTCTCTGGTTCTTCTCCATCAGCAACATAATCGGATTCCCCGTATGCGCAAAGAAGAATTGTTCCCCAGCCACGTTTTCCAACTACTATGTATTTTAAATTCCTTTGTAACAAGTTAAATATTTTAATTATGTTGTCTTAAATGTTTAATTATGACAATTTGTAATCTTAATTAAATTCATATTTTAAGTTATAATTTTAAATTTTAAATTTTAAAATTTTAATTATCTAAATTATTAAATTTGAAGATTTTAAATTATATTTGAAAAAATTTAAATTCTGACGGATTACTCCGTCAGAAATTTTTGACAGCCATATCGGTCAAAATATTTTGACGGATACATCCGTCAGAAATTTTTGACGGATAAATATTCCGACAGAAATTTCCAACCGAAAAAAATCCGTCAGAAAACGGTTAGAAATTTCCAACGGTTTTTTGACGAGGTAAAAATTTCTGACGAAATAGAATTGACGGTCAAATCCGTTGGAAATCCGTTAGAACAAACCATTTCTGACCATTTTCCAACGGATTTGCCCGTTGGAAATTACTCATTTTCTTGTAGTGTTGGAAAATTTGGTATATCCGATGCATTAACAACAAGTGTAGCTGGAGTGTTCGTGCTGAGGTGTTATCAGGATCCACATATTTCATCATAAAAAAGTATGTGGTGGATCATACATGTGTTGCGTCAAGTATGAATAATGGTGGTCGAACACCTTCAGCAAAAACTATTGGCAGTCTAATAATGCATATGTATGATGGTGTGAAAGAAGGTCCTAGAGCTAATGATTTCATACAGATTATGAGAATTGATCATGGATGCGAGATATTTAAATCTTTAGCATGGGACTCGTGAGTTTGAAATTAATGTTGCTAGAGGTATTCCCGAGATGAGTTTTGGGAAAATTCCAAAATACTTGCATATGCTGAGAGAAGCTAATCCAGGAACACATATATTTATGAAACTGATGTAGATGGTAAATTTCGATTTCTGTTCGTTGTGTTTGGTCAATCACTACGAGGTTTTCACACTACCATTTGAAAAGTTCTTGTTGTTGATGGAACATTTTTGAAGAGCAACAAAAGGGTATTACTTGTTGCCATAGCTTTAGATGGAAACTCTAACTTGTATCCTATTGCATTTGAGGTTGTGAACTCAGAAAATGATTGTTCATGGGATTGGTTTATGAGACAACTAAAGGTTGTTGTTGCAGATGAGCGTTCTCTAGCTTTTGTGTCAGAAAAAAATAACTCACTTGGTAAGACACTTGTGAACGTGTATCCTCTTTCTCAACATCGAATTTTCATTAACCATTTGTTGAAAAATGTTGCATCACATTACAGAGGAAAGGGATCGGTTAGATTGATTGCAAAAGCTTCTAAAGCTTATAGAGTCGTCGATTTCCAGAAGAGATTCCAAGCTCTATGGAATATTAGTCCAGCTATTGGAAATTATTTAACAGATGCAGATGTTACAAAGTGGGCTTGTTGTAAGTTTCCAGGATTTAGGTACGACATGAGGACGACAAACCTGGCTGAATCGATAAATTTCCAAGCTCGTTGTAAGTTTCTTGGGTTCAGCTCTAGCAATCTCAGACTTCATCTTTTCCATTACCATATCTTCAAACTTCATAAGCCCTTTAGCAACCCTCTCATGTTTCGCATCTATCATTCGAATCTCATGAAGCAATGCTTCATCAATCCATTTAAATAGATGATTCTCAGATTTTTTCTACCACAAATGAAAACAAATGTAAATCAAAGCAATGAAGTTTGATTTAATCTGCATCACGAAATCGAAACACATACTGAATTTTGTCACTTACATGTCTTGTAATTCCGCATCGATAGAATATTCTGTAAAAATTCTCCGCCGTCGATGAATCAAAATTTTTTATGCCCTCTCCACACCAACATCTTGTAGGCACAACATGAGTTGAGATTCGAGGAAAACGAGAAGAAGAAGTTGATGAACTGATCATTTTGATTTCGTTTCTAGATTCGCAGAGAAGAACCCTAATTTTATTTTCTCTCATCTTTGGTTTCTTATGTTTTGAAAAATGATAAGAAAATTACGTGTTTGGGGGTGTGTAGATCTGGGTTATTGTTTGGATTTTAAGAATTTCCGGGTGGATCCAAGTTGGAATAAACCGTAAATAGTTATACCCTAAAACACTAAAAGCGACTTCTTAAATACTACACTCTCGAACACTGAATTCTATTTCTTACAAGTATAAGAAGATAAAAATCAAAAACACTAATTTGTATAAGTTAAAGTTTAAACTATAACTTAGCAATCACTAAAATCGAGTTGTTACATACTTATTGAACCCTATGTGATTTAGGGTATAGGTTTTGTACTCTATATGATCAATGGTTTAGGGTTTAAACCCTAAGTAATTTAGGGTTTTGGGTACTTATTGTACCCAATGTGATTTAGGGTGATTTAGGGAATAGAGTTTGTACTCTATATGTTCAAGGGTTTAAGGTTTTAACCCTATCTAATCTAGGGTTTCGGGTACTTATTGTACCTTATGTGATTTAGGACATAGGGTTAACTACATGAACTCATACATTAGAATGCAAATTATTCTAACAACAAATAAATAGTTGAAAAGTAAAAAATCATGAACTCACATAACTTGAACCCAATATAATAGACCAATTCCATAACAATATTGTATCTTAACATCAAAATATCAAAGACCACAATCATGCACTCAAATGAGACAAACAACTTCCTCTGTGGCATGCTTAAGAGGCTTAAATGTGGGCATTCGATATTGCAATACCTCATCATTTTCTGCTTCCCATAGATCATACGCTATCTTATGTCGAGCTTCTTGGATGCTCTCGTCTTTCACCAAAGAGAAATCTAGGCCAAGTACATGACACTCTATGAACTTTAAAGCATATGCACCACAATCATTACCACTCTTGTTTAGGGTGGGCATCGGGATATATGAAACAATATACTGTTTGATATTGAGATCTTTCTTCTTATCTGATGACTGAACAACCTTCACAATTCGTGGAATCATGATGGCGATGCTTCAACGGTCTTGTAGTTTTTTCTATCCCCACAATCGAAGACCTCAATTGTCCGGTTCACAAGATTGACACATATAGATATCCAGTGGTTTTGGTTGACAAAAAACGGGATGTAGAGACGATCAACATCAACATCACATATTGCACCTGTTCTGCCATGATATGTAAGCTCACCTCTGCCATACTCGAGAAGAGTGTTCTCTAGTTTGTACCCTCTCTTGTTACCTTGAAACTTGCTGTTCCCTGAGATGATCTGATTACTAAAAACAGCTCATAAAAGCCACTCGGTCCGGCTTCCATCGACGCAAAGAGGTTTTTTCCTGAAACAAATACATCATGGTGTCTATGTTCTGAAAAGCACAATACAAAAATGTAACAAATGAGAACCAACAACAAATTTTAGATGTAAAATAGATCCAATTACTAAGCTTACATTGTTCTTGAACCAATGATTAGGTCCCATTATACGTGAAGATAACTCTGCGTCAAATGTGGATGGCCCAATTTGAAGTCGACTATAAAGAAAAAGCATTAGTGTGACAATATGACAAACCAAATTGAGAAGAAAAACCAAAATAATTAGATATTACTTACGTGAGATTCAAGGACCATTCAATTAGTTTGGACCATTTTTCTGAAAATGAAAACCAATGAGTAGTCGATGTCTTTGCGACAGACTTTTGGCTTGTCAATATTAGTCAAGAATGATTGTTCAAAGGTCTCTTCTGGAAAGAACTGGCATGGTGAAATCATCATGAACTTCGGATCGCTTGTCTTGAGATGGATCAAAACCTTTCACATTAGATTCTTGTGTAAGGTTTTCCATTGTCTTTTGTAAGTGATATTGGGTCCCTATATTGACTTCTAACGTGCCAAATAAGCTACCAAACAAATCGGACATGTCTTCATCCTGGTTATAAAAAAAACATAACATTAACACTTTTAAAACATATATATTACAACAATTAATACAAACCACAAGTACAATACATCATCCTTACATTAATATTACAAACCAGAAGTACTAACATCATTCTTACATTACAAACCACAAACAAAACAACATCCTTACATCAATATTACAAGCCGCAAGTACAATACATTACATCAAAAGGGATATATTTCTGGTTTACCTTTGTCTATGACCTTCTCTTAGCGGCATTTACATGACCACCATGAGTGTGAGAAGCAGCCAAAGCTCGATTGCGAGAAGAAATCAGAGCTTGACTGCCAAAAGGAGCATGAGCTCGACTGTGAGAAGGAGCATGAACTCGACTGCGAGAAGGAGCAAGAGCACCAGTGTGAGAAGTAGTAGGACCAGGAGCACCAGTGTGAGTAGACACCAGAGCCGGATCATGAGCATGAGTAGAAGCCGGAATAGCACCAGGAGCATCAGTAGAAGCCGGAACAGCACCAGGAACTTGAGTAGAAGTCGGAGCAGCACCATGAGTGTGAGAAGGAGCAGGAGCACGAGAATGACCAGGAGTGTGAGATGAAAGAACCATCTCCTCAAATTTGGCAAACCGGTTTTCAGTTATCTCGCGTACCGCAACCGCTAAGGCAGTAAAAGAAGACTTAAACACACCATGAATATAGGATTTCATTTCTCTTCAAGATCTCTATATTTTTTGGTTGATCTTTGGCAAAGTAACCTCTTCTTCTTTGACTCGGCACCAATATCCTGAAACTTGTTCTTTCTCTTCCTTACAGCAGATACATGGGTGGTTTCTATTTCTTCTTCCATTCCATTCTCACTTGTTTCTCCAGCCTCTTCTTCCTCTGAACCATCTTCCCCAGAATTGTCCACACATGGTTGATTACTTCAATCATACTTCCTTCAGTACATGTCAATGATCAGATTGACTCTTTCATCCTTCATCTCATCGGCTCGTTCAAAGTCATCATCATCAATGACATTGTGATTCCCAGTAGAAGAGATGGATGGAAACATCTCCCTACAAAACATAAAAATAAACAAAAGGTTAGATACAAACATTAAGAACAATGAAATTCAATCTCATTAATTGGAAGAATCGAAACTTACATTGAATCCAAAATCAGAATCTATGCTAATAATATCCTCATAGGAAACCTTAGCAGATCCTTTCCAATTCATGCATCTCATACTAGTGACGCCTTCTCTGAGTTTCTGACCCAAAAGAGACCCAATGTCTGGAATAGCCTCCATCAACCAAATTTGAAATGCATACAAAAATACATCTATGATATAATTGTTCTGCGTCTTCACTTTTCTCTAGCTTTGATTATGGAACTCACCAGCTCATCATAGGAGTGAAGACCCCATGGATATTTCCTCATCTTATCGAAGTTCATCACAAGCTTGATGTACTTGTGTAGGATCCACACCTTTTCATCCTTTGCCATGACCATACCAGCAATCACACACAAATACACCAATCTCAGCCTATCAACATGAGACCATTTATTACAAGATTGCAAATGCACCTTCCTTATTTGCTTTAGGAAAATATATCCTTTCCTCTTTAGCAACTTTCTCCTAAACCCTTGATCCGTTTATCATCTCTTCATTTATCAATATCCAAGTTAGGCTCCCTTCACATTTCAGACCAGTGATCGCATAGAACTCCGGCATTGAAAATTTTAGAGGTCTCCTAGAAAAATGAAACCACAACTCATATTGCTTTGTGGTCAGAATCTGCTTACAAACAAAGGTGTGGATGACTCTCCCCGAATAGTGAAGCTTGTGTTCAGAAATGGCCATCACCTGAGCAAAGAGAGGATCACGGAAGAGTGTACTCTGTTGACATGAACTTCTTCACTTTCTCAAGGATGGTAGCTCAGCAACTGTTGTTGACTTTATCAACTTGTGTTTTGGTTCACTCTTTGAATAGACATTTAGGCAGTTGATCCATTGTCATACATGTGAACAATGAAAAAAATAAAATCACCAAATTTAGTACTCTCATTCGAACAAACCGAGACATTAGAGTTCATTCCAACATCAATCACACATCTCAATCCAATTTCACCAACACAAACAACGAATTTAACAATAAGGGTTGACAAACAAGAAAAAGTATGAAACTTTACTAACCATAAGGGTTTACAATGAATCAAAAAGAATTAATCTTTGATAACAAATACACCTAAATCATTAAAACAAACTAAAATTGATACCTATCACACTCAAACTATTATTAAAACAACTCAAATTCGAAAAAAAAGATATGCAAAACAAATCACAAGTCCTAATAGAAACCTTGAAAGCTCGATGTTTTTGCTTGAAACTAAAGTTGAGAGTGTATATTACAGAGTGGTGAGGCACGATGGGAGTTACTTGAGTGGCGAAGTGAGCACGCGACTTCGATTAAGAAGAAGAAAACCGGCGAAGTTAGCGCTATATAACGGTCCGACGAATAATCTTTCTCCAATCCGACTTAAGTTTCCCTGCACAGACTCCAGTGAAGGCAGATTCTTCTGATCAGATAATCGCAGCTGAAGTGGAAATCATCTACTCATAAAGTTACAATGAGTGGATTAACGACAGCGAATCAAACAGATATGGAAGCGAGTTTGTTAACGTTGAGTCACAGTGGCTGGAGCTTCATGCGGTGGAGGGAGCTCCAACGACGATTGAGTGGTTTCTTCTTTGGAGAAGAACACGTGTAATCCACTTCCATACTAGAAAGGCTCCTCAAATGACATGTGCAACAGACAACTTTCATTTATTTTAATATATATTGTACTCTGACGTCGTTTTAATTTCTTGGTTGTAACACTGTTAAAAAGCCTTTTGGGCTTTAATCGAATGAAACGATAATTGACAAAAAAACGTAACAATGTGAAGGCATCAAGCTTTTATCTCAATTAAGAAGACATGAATTAATAAACCGAAGCATAGAAACTAAATTAGACCATCATTAACCCGGTTTTCTTAGGATAAGGTTATTAACTTATAATTTTATTTTATTTTTAATATATTTTTTGGCTAAGAAATGTCTCTTAGAGCATGATTAACCCAGAGTTTTTAGATTGAAGTTCTTAGCGGAATATAAGAAACTGTTTCTTAATTTTTAACTAAAAAACTAAGAACGGATTCTAAATAAGGTATTTAAGAACCAGTTCTTAGCTTTTTTAGTTAAAAGTTAAGAAACAGTTTTTTATATTCCGCTAAGAACCCCACTGTAAGAACCCCAGGTTAATCATGTTTTTGTGTCTTTTATTTAAGAGACGGTTCTTAGACTTTCTTAGTTAAAAGCTAAGAAACCTCTCTTAGGAAAGCTATGAACTCCATCCTAAGAGACTGGTTAATCATGCCCTTATATAACCGAAAACACGAAGAGAAATTCTTTAAGATACCACATTTCTAATATCATTTTTCATGTTTACCTTAACTATTTTTATTTTTATGTTTTAAGAGGAAAATAATATTTATAATCATATGATTGATTAATTTAAGATTTAGAGTTCATAGTTGAACTGTGAAATAGAATTTTGGAATGAAAAGTTTACAATTTTAATTAATCTAATAATTGTTGCCTTTTAATGAAAAAAATATTTGTAAAAATGTCTTTTTAATGAAAATAAAAAACTTTCATTTAAAATAGGGAAATTGTCAAAATACCATTTTTCTTGTACCACTTTTCAAAAATACCTTAATCACTTTTACCCTTGTCTTTTTAAGAGGGAAAAACACACTTATAACCCTTGGGTTAATTAATCTAAGACTTAGGGTTTAGAATTAAGTGGTGGTTTAGGGTGGGGGTAGGGTTTAGGATTTTAAAATTTAGGATTCTAATTAATTTTAAAAAAATTTACCCCTTATAAAATTGGTATTTTTGAAAATGTTTTTTTAATGAAGGTAAAAATGATAAGTGGTATAAGGAAAGTGTTATTTTTGAAAATTCTCCTTTAAAATATATATTTACTAATATATTTGATTTTAACAAATTTATAAATATTTTTGAAAAGTCCAACAAATATTATTATAATTAAAACTGTCAATAAGTAGTATTGTAGGGAGATTTACCATATTTTTTTATACTATGATTCATGTTTACCTGTAAAAATATATATTCACAAATACTTTTTTCACTAAAGAACCAAAAAATTCTTATACTCTTGAATATACTTATATAAATATAAATAGTTATTTAAATAAATAATAAAAAAGATTTCTTTTTACAATTGTCAAAATATACGTTTTCAAATTAAAATTTTTAATACTTTTGATTTTTTTTTACTTTTTCAAGTTTAATTTTGAAAGTAGAGTTTTTTTAACTATTTAAAAGATCAATTTCAGTTTTAAGTATTTTTTTTTTAAATCCTAACTCCACTCTTCAAGACCTCCCTTAAAGCTAGGCCCTAAATTTATATTAATTAACTCTAGATGTATAAATATTTATTTACCTTTCAAAACTAATGATAAATGTAATTGATGTAAATATAAAAATGGTATTAAAATGGTATTTTTAAAATATTTTAACCAAACAAACCTACAAATTTTATTTGTTTATAAATATCGATAGGAATCTTTTTAAAAAAAAAATATGTCTCACTAATCTATGGTTTAGATGGCTTGCCTTCTGGGCCAACCTTATCTTTATATTATTTTTTATTTTTTGAAACTAACCTTATCTTTATATTATTGGCTCTTTGGATTGGCGTTTTCTCAGGTCTTCTACTTTGTTCTTTGACATGTTTCTTTCTGATGCTGAGAATTTATGTGTTATACTCTGCAATGATCAGGGCCACTTCCTCTTTCATGTTGCGGCTTTTGGCTTATTTTCTTTTCTTCCTATTCTTCCTTATAGAAATCTTCTAAGATAAAACCCATTTTAGTAACTAAATCTATAAATAATATTATTTTATATTATTTGATGCCAAAAAATAATATTGCTATTTTATATTTTAATAATATTATTTAAAAATTCAGCATCTTATATGTCATACTCACATTAATAATTCAAAATTATATATATATATATGGTAATTAATGTTAGTTGTATGCTGATTTAATTTTCTTTTATTCAAAACATATAATTGACAGCGTACATGTTAAGGTATAAAATTAAGTAGACAATTTATCAAATTAGTCCTATAAGTTATTTTTTACCAAAAGAAGTCAAATTATAGTATTTAGAGATTGAATCCATAGAGAGCGAAGCCACACAATAGACTTTTAGGTCCTAAATGTTAAGCTAGGTAAACTATAAATAAGAGGCTTTAGTGAGGTTTTATTCCACAAAGAAAATTTGCTAAATAGTTAAATTGTTTCAAATAAGGAAATATGGATATAAGATTTTCTGGTAAGTGAATTATAATGAAAAAAATGCAGGGATTATGAAATATTCAAGGACCTTAGTCACAATCCGACCCCTTTTCGTACCAATTCTCGCATGCGAACAAAGGAGTCGACCGTCGATTGACGCTGAAGGCCTAGTGTCGATCGACGGCAAAGGCCTAGTGTCGATTGATGGCAAAGGCCTAGTGTCGATCGACGATTATCAAATAGGAAGCGCGTCCGCTAGGTTAATTACACAAGCTCTCGCATGTATCTAACAACCTAACTCAGAGGAATTAATTCAGGCAAAGAACCTACTCTCGTAGTTGTCTATGTCCTCATTAAACACAATTCCAAAGATGAATATCTTTTTATCCTAGCAATCCTATTTTTGGGCTAATTCAACAATATCATAATGAACCTTAAATCTAATAAGACAATTACTTAGACATAATCATAGAAGGCTTAATAAACTGAATAATAAAATGCATAAAATAGATAATGTGGTTTCAATACAAATCTCTGAAAGAGTTTAATTTTCACCCCAAAACTACTAAAAACTCTAAACAACATTATGGTGGTGGTTGTTGGTTGTGCTTGTGGTTTTCTTTTTTGCCTCAACAATGGTAAGACCTTATAAACTTGGTGAAAATTAGTTAAAACTCGTCAGAGGCATTCTTATAAATTATTTTGATTTGGGCTTGACTTCGGTCAACTGCTCTGCGAGTAGACGTCAATCAACAGCAACTGTGCACCGTTGATCGACGGTCAGATTTGACTTTGACTCTGACTGAATAGCAACTGTATATCGTTCGTGAAGGCTCGACCAAGCTCTATTATCTCCATAATACTTCAAAACGTATTTTGACCTGGAAGACTCTAAAACACAATCTAGACATACATAACAAATCCCAAATGAGATTCAAATAGAAGTCTTAAACCGATAAATAATAAGGTATATCAATAACATAAAGAAAAACTTTATATGCTTTCTTTCAAACTTTTCATCAGTTATTTTCCTTTATGCATTCCTACAAATTGTCAAATTAATTTTACTAATCTTTGTGGAAATAAACTTATATCAAACTAAAAATAATATTACAAAAATATATTTTACACATCTAAGATGAAAAAAAAGAATGCGATAAATAAAACCAATCTGATTTGGCTTAATAAAAATAAAAAAAACCAATCTGATTTGGTTTAATATGAAGAAATATATGTAACTCAACATACCCACAAAAATGAGTAACTAGAACAATTTTTAATATCCAATACCAAAGATTTAATTAAAATAAAAAAATATTATTTTATAGTTTATTTATATTTTATACAGATATATTATGAGATAACTCAAAACATATTAATAAATAAAATACAATATAACTAATTCTTACAATTCATTTCTTTTCTGAATTATATATGCATGAGAATTGAAAATGTAATCATGCATGTATTTTTAATATATCAACACTCTATTTTATTTTGTTCTCAAAAAGAATATTATGTATAACATAATATTATTAAAATTTATTAATATATCTCAGAGAGCAATTAACATAAATGCAAATAACAAAATTAATCAAAATTGTAATGTATTTAGAGTAAAAAATATTATGGTTGAATTTAGAGAAATACATCAAATGATAATTAAAGAGACTAAATATTAAATTTACACGATTACATATCTAACTAAAACAACATAATATTATTAATATAAATTAAAAAAAAAAATTTAAACTCAAAGTAAAATATTAATTAATTATTGTTATATATTTTCTTTATAGGTATTATAAATTATGAGCATGAGAATCATCTAGCTTTTATTATGAATTTTAATTTTAATTTTAAAAGAAATACTAGCTCTAAGAAGTGGATACCTAGATACGGAGTTTTGTTTTAGATACTCTCACTGAGAGATTTTTTTCTCTCTCTCCTCGATCTTTGATTTTAATATTATTAGTTATCTTTGCTTTTAATATTATTATTATTATTTAGATACTCTAGAACCAAGCGATGAGAATGCTCTTAATAACACCGTTGAGACTTTTTGTATGATCTATAGGCTATAGAAATATTTTTATCTTTGCCGGTTTTTAATTTTAGATTTTTTGGCATTTGTTGACTTTTGGTTCTAGAAGGAATGTGTCGTTTGTCAACTTAACACTCACAATGGTAGAAATTACACAAGTCTTTGAAAAATCGAAAAGAAAAAATTTCATAAAAATATACCAATTAAATTAATTTTTGTAATATCCATACTTTATCTTTGCCCAGTTTGAGACTCATCTAATTATTTTACTCATTTTATTATATAAACTTTTAAAAGTATGCACATTTCAATAACCAAACTTTGATTATTTTAATAACAATATAAATAAATTTCAAAACTTTTTTATAAAATCTCTAAAATCTACAAAAAATCTCATAAAATTATAACTTTATTTTCTTTTGAGAATTAAAAGTAACTACACATGGTATTATCTTAAATTTTGTAATAAATATTTTTAGTTTTAAATATCAAATTCAGTTTTTTTTTCTGAATTCGAAAATAAATTTATTTTATTCAATCAAATTTTAAAATTTTTAAAATTTTATAATTTCTCCCTAATTTATTTATAGAAATTTTCTAGGGTAACCCATTTTAGTTTTTTTTCACCAAAAGAGTCTCCAACGAAGAAAATGACAAAAAAAAATTCATTAAGGCTAAACATACATTTATACCCTTCTGTTTAACTAATATAAACTTAGAGTTTAGAGATAATGAGTGAGGTTTTGGGGTAGATTTTAATTTTTTAATAAATAAATAAATATATATATTAAAATTTTCAAAATAAATTTTTTAAAGTAGTTTCAAAATAAAATTCGAGTTTCAAAAGATTTTTGTAAAACAAATTGAAAAACAATTCGACAAAATCAATTTTTTTATAAAAAGTTCGAAATTTGAAAACATATAACTGGAAAGTATAAAATATTTTTTAATTTATTTTCCAAATATTTTTTATTATTTATTTATATATCTATTAAGCAATTGGTAGAATGGTCTTTTGTTCCTCTAAAGAAACATATTTTGATTATTTTTCTCTTTGAGTGCTCTTTTCCTAACAAAAATTAAAAAATGTTTGTTTGAGGGAATTGCTCATTTATTTACCTTCTTTCCTAATTTTCAAAATAAAACTAAATATATTTACTATTTTTTCGATTTTAGAGATTTTTTAAAATTTTGTTTGAAACTTATTTTAATATTTAAAATTAAATAAAAATTTTTAGGTATTAGAAGGGTACAATTTTAAAAATTTGTGTATAAAATAAATAAAAAACTAGTTAGGGTATTAAACTAGGTAACGAAAAAAATTAGGTATTAGAAAGTTAAATGAAATTTAGTTGTAATATATTTATAGAATTTTAATAATATTTTAACTATGTAATTATATTTTCTTTTCTAATAATTAATTTGAACATCAGTTTTAACTATGTCAAAAGTTCCCCATTTTTTACCAAGTGGAAGTTGAGTCTTTCAATACTTTGGCATAGTCCCCGGAGAAGAACTCTTCTCTCTTCTTTCACGTGCTTTTCTCTGTTATGGATTAATTTATTGATGAGATACTCCAACTAATCATGGTTCAAGTGTGTACTGCTGCATTCATATGTTTTAATATAATCTTCAAATTACAGAAAAAAATATCTAAATGGATCATGGACCAAACAAATTATCCCTTTAAAACCATAGATTAAAAAGAGCCTTAGAATATGGGTACTACATGATGAATAGAGGCCATCCTTGGAAGATTTCTATAACTTCTTTTATGTATCAGAAAGGCCGCAACAGTGTTTGGTTGTTGCTGATGCTTCATCACGGGATAAATTTGTTGCGTTGTAAGCATTATAGGTTTAACTTCTTACAATAATTTTTGGAAACAATGTGTAGTCAGTGATTGCATGATAAATGCAAAATGAATCTATGACATCATTCTCCGGCAAGCATAATCGAAAAACGTCTGAACTGTCCTTGTTGCTGATGCTTCATCTGGTAGGTTAAGAAGCCTAGAAACCCTGGAGAAACAGATGTCATGTTTCATTAGGGAACTAGGCTTTGGTTCTAGTTCAGACTCCATACCAAATTGTTTCGGTTTGTTACTGGTTCTTGTCAGTGCCAATTGCATAGCCCATATGGCAAGGGGACGCATGTAAGTTAGTGGTCTATACTGATCATTTGTGTTCCAAGCTTCAGGAGTCTGAAACGAGTAACTGTTCAAACACATAACCGTTTGTATCAAACACTTGAAGGAATACATGGATATGTCTGAGAGTGATATCAACATAAAGCTTACCTGTAGGAGGTGAAATATCCTGTCTTTCAGGGCCAACTAAATAGCAGTATCAGCCCACTCAGGAAGGCCCAACAACCGGTCATACTTCAAGTCAGCCCAAGACTGATCTAAGCCCTTAGGAGAGGAGGACACTATAAAGGGAGATCAGGAGGCAACGAGAGAAAGAGGGAGAAAAAACACACAGCAAAGCGGCCAGTTAGGGTTTACACTTCGTACCTTCTCATCCGACTTGTAGTGCACGGCTAAGCTTGCCGAGCTGAGCCGAACTTCTCTTTTTGTTTCCTTATTTGTATATCAACACTTTGAACGACGAACTGATTTCTAGACCCATAAAATAGTAAAACGCCTTTGAAATAACCCACCGACGAGTCCAGTCACTCTATTTTACTGATACACGACCGAAATCGGTTCAAACAGTTGGCGCCCACCGTGGGGTATAACAAAGTAGCGTCAACACAGAAAATGAGTCCGAGTAACGATTCAACTTCCGGTGAGGAAGGAGATGCAGTGGCACCAACTCCAGCCACCGCTGTACCGGTCGCCCCGACTTTCATCGACTCCGTCATCGAACGTTTCGCGCGTCAAGACGAAGCTCAGAAAGCGAGCACCGAGCAACTCGCCGCCATAGCAGCCATTCTAGCGCCGTTCGCCGAAACGGGCGTCACCGACCGACCTTTCCGGCGACATCTGTTCAACACCGACTACACAGCAAACCCTAATAACCAAGTCGCCGGAAAGCAGGCCCAAGGAGCCGAGGAACGAACCAACGCCTCCGTTACCCCGGATCTACAAACCATTCAAGAGATCGCCGCCCTCAAGCAAGCTCTCCTCGACATAAGCTCAAAGATCCATGGCGTCACTACCTCCGCTCCACTCATCGAGAGTGTCCTCGCGGATACTCTCTGTACACCGTTCACTAGCAAAATAACCAATGGGAAACTTCACAAGATGGATAAGGTTCGCTTGCCGACCTACGACGGTCTCTCAGACCCGACTGCCCACATCACGTCCTTCAACATCACAATGCGGCGACAAAACTTCTCCGACGAGGAAAAAGACGCTGGCTTTTGTCAACTGTTCGTTGAAAGTCTAACAGGCGTAGCCCTCACATGGTTCACCGGTTTGCCCGAAAACTCTGTTGATAGTTTCCACGACCTATCGTCAGTATTCCTCAAGAACTATATAATGTTCACTCGTGAGGAGGCCACCGCTTCGGACCTTTGGAACCTCTCTCAATCGCAGGGACAGAGCCTACGCAGTTTCATGGAAAAATTTAAAGCCATCATCTCCAAAGTCAAAGTTACCGATAGCATCGCCGTGGACGCCCTTATGAACACCCATTACGTTCATTCGAAGTTTCGGGACGACCTGTACCGCCATCCGACCAAATCCCTCTCATATGCTATTGCTCGGTCCAATAACTTCATCCGTATGGAGGAAGATACCAAGGCGACCATTAGCAAGCAAAACGCAACAAAGCAAGCATCAACCAAGAGCAGCGATTCTTGTCCAGAACCTCGACAGCACACCCAGGCCGACAAAACGAATCCGAAGAAAAATTTTATTTACATGGTTAACGAAGATGACCTGCCAGGTTCCACAGTCGTGGTTCGAGGGAAGGGCTGGAATCATTGGGACATGATAGACGACGAACAAAAAACCTCGGGCGCATCCGAGGCATCAGGGTCGAATCCTGCGGAACCGGAAAAGTACTGCTCCTATCACAAAAGCAAGAAGCACGACACCAAAGAATGCAAGATCCTGTACGAGCATTTCCTTTCATCTCTCTCTAGCGGCAAGATGGATATCGAACCGCCGAAGGTGAAGCCGAAGAGTAAAAGCTGGCAAAACTAAAGATAAAAAAGCTCAAAAAACCCCGTGCATGTCCCGAGCAGAGCAAAAGATGAACACCGATCAGCCTACCCCGAAAATGCGAGAGAAAGGAGACTCATCCGCCGACGAAGAACAGCCAAGGAATCAATGAAGAGTCGAAGTCATCCTCGCGCGCACGAGAACGCGAACAAACGAGGAACCTCCTCAAGGAGATCTGCGCGTACACCTCAACAAGTGATTTACCGAGAAGGATAATTCACAACTCGGCGACCTGCGACAAAAACTGAAGCGAAGAAACGTCGCAACAGATGCAGCGACATCTTCCATTAAAGCGAGAGTCCAGTTCAATACCCCGACATTCGGGCAGATCGAAGCCGAAGACGACTCGAGCATGTGCCCTTCTCCACCCGATGGAATCGACCTGAGAGATCATTTGAACTCAAAAATCGACGATCTCGTCCCCAGCTCAGTAAACCTACAGTCTCGGATCTGCGGCAGCAGCTCGAAATGAACAAAGCAAGTCAAAAGAAGGAACCCATGAGTGCATCTACAGCCTACGACCTACGCTCGCATATTCAGGTCAAGCGTGCAAATGTCATCATGGGAGGGTCACCCCTGTGCGGTGACTCGGTTCGATCCGTTAAAGCCCATCGGCGTCAGGCAAGGACCTCGTAGAAGTGGCCGTCCAAACCCGATAACGATCCCCTGATCACGTTCTCAGCGGACGATGCCCTCGGAGTACACATGCCGCACAATGACCCCTTGCTCATCGAGCTAGGGATCGGGGACTGCGAAGTAACCAAAGTGCTAGTACTGGGAGCTCAGTCGACCTTATTTTCCAGAAAACCTTAGAGAAAATGTTAGCCGACCTATGCCTCATGAAACCATCCAGCCATTCCCTGACCGGTTTCAACGGAGTATCGGAAGAAATGATTGGTACGATTCGATTACCTGTTTATGCTGGTGGGGTTACTCGCATGGTCAAGTTCTCTGTCATAGAAACCAAAGCGCCCTATCACGTTATACTCGGCACGCTATGGCTCCACTCAATGAAAGCATGGTCCTCTATATACCATCAATGCGTCAAGTTCCCCGACATCGATGGCCGTATCAAGACAATACGAGGAGACCAGCAGGCAGCGCGGGATCTTCTCGTGGCCAACGTCACACCCCAGCAGCCGACACCTCGCGTAAACTCAGTCTCCAAGCCTATTCACAAAATATGCCCTCAAAAAGACGAGGTCCTCGAAGTGCAAATCGACAAAGACGACCCGAGCAAAATCGTACGAGTAGGAGCCTTTATCCCAGAAGAAATGCAGCAGACGATCATCGCCTTCCTCAAAGATAACGCGTCCACTTTCGCCTGGACCACCTCGGACATGAAGGGAATCGACCAAAGGATCGCCTCGCACGAACTCAACATCGACCCCATGTTCAAGCCAATCCGACAGAAGCGGCGAAAGCTCGGCCCAGAACGATCAGAGGCCGTCAACGAGGAAGTCGAGCGACTACTCGCAGCGGGATCAATCACCGAGGTGCAATACCCGGAGTGGCTAGCAAACCCGGTCGTCGTAAAGAAAAAGAATGGCAAATGGTGAGTTTACATCGACTTCACAGATCTGAACAAGGCGTGTCCGAAAGATAGCTTCCCTCTTTCGCACATCGATCGTTTGGTCGAATCAACGGCCGGAAACGAACTCCTTACCTTTATGGATGCATTCTATGGATATAACCAGATAACGATGCATCCAGACGACCGAGAAAAGACTGCATTCATCACCGATGGGGGGACATATTACTACAAAGTCATGCCTTTCGGATTGAAAAACGCCGGAGCAACATATCAACGTCTGGTAAATAAGATGTTCGCCGACAAGGTCGGCAAAACAGTGGAAGTATACATAGACGATATGCTAGTCAAATCCCTGCATGCTGCCAACCATCCGGCTCACCTGCGTGAATGTTTCAAAACTTTGAACGAATACGAAATGAAATTGAACCCCGCAAAGTGCACTTTCAGTGTCATCTCTGGAGAATTCCTCGGGTACATAGTCACACAACGAGGGATTGAGGCAAATCCTAAACAGATATCTGCGATCCTTGACCTCCCCAGCCCGAAAAGCAACAAAGAGGTTCAGTGATTGACGGGCCGAATAGCCGCTCTTAACCGTTTCATCTCGCGATCCACAGACAAGTGCCTTCCATTCTACGAACTCCTATGCGGGAACAGGCGATTCGTCAGGGACAAGAAATGCGAGGAAGCCTTCGATCAACTAAAGGCGTATCTTACTACTCCACCGGTCTTGACCAAACCAGAAGCCTACGATACACTCTACCTCTATATCATTGTCTCACCCACTGCAGTAAGCATCATTCTCGTTAAAGACGATCGAGGCGAGCAAAAACTCATATTCTACACCAGTAAACGCATGACCGATCCCGAGACGCGTTATCCGATGCTAGAAAAGATGGCCTTAGCGGTCGTGACCGCGACAAGAAAACTCAGACCTTACTTCCAGTCGCACACAATCGAGGTGCTAACCAACCAGCCTCTCCGTACAGTCATGCAAAATACCAATCAACCAGGACGCTTATCCAAATGGGCGATCGAGCTCAGCGAACACGACATTCTCTTCCGCAACCGTACATTTCTAAAGTCGCAAGTTTTGGCTGATTTCATGGTCGAGCTACCGCCAGAACTCGCGCAAGATTTAATCCTGCCAAGCAATAACTGGATTCTCCATGTCGACGGTTCGTCAACGAACAGAGGATCTGGAGCAGAAGTGCAACTGCAATCCCCAACCGGCGAGTTAATCAGACAATCGTGGGACTAAACGGGACTGCGATTGGCCAAGGCAGTCAATGCGAAACGACTAAGCGCGTAGTGTAACTCTCAGCTCGTTACGAGCCAATTTAGCGGTGACTATGATACACGCAACGAGCGAATGGACGCATAATTGAAGATAGTCCGAGACCTCGTCAGGGAATTCAAGTTCTTTGTACTCACGAAAGTCCCACGCGGCGAAAAAATTTGCGCCAATGCTCTTGCAGCCCTAGGAAGCAAACTCCGTGACCAAGTTCAAAGAACGATCCCCATACACCAAATTGACAAGCCGAGTATCGATTTGTTCACCGAAAAGCCGCTCCCCGATGTGCCAACCGTCCTCGCCATAATGACATCCGACGAGACAACGCTTGATTGGAGAACCAAACTCATCGACTTTCTCAAGCATGGGAAACTCCCCGTGGAGAAATGGAAAGCTTGACGGCTGAAAGCACGTAGCTCGAACTACGTTGTCACTAATGGCACACTTCACCGATGGACGACGAATAAAGTCCTCCTCTGATGCATACAAGGTGAGGAAACCTATCTCGTCATGGCCAAGACGCATGAAGGAGCCGGAGGAAACCACTCCGGCGGACGAGCTCTTGCACTGAAAGTTAAGAATTTGGGTTTTTACTAGCCAAAAATGATCACTGATTGCGAGACGTTCGCTTGTCAATGCGATAAGTGCCAAAGGCACGCCTCGACGATACACTGCCCAACTGAGGCGCTGCGAACGATGACTTCTCCTACCCATTTATGCGGTGGGCAATGGACATCCTCGTGCTCATCGACTACTTCACGAAGTGGATAGAAGCCGAGTGCTACGCAACAATCACCGGAAGAGAGGTCCAGAAATTCATATGGAAAAATGTCATTTGTCAGCACGGCCTCCCTTACGAAATCGTCACCGACAACGGCTCCCAGTTCATCTCGCACAAGTTCCGCGAGTTCTGCGATAAATGGAGAATCCGGCTGAACATGTCTGCCCCTTGCTACCCGCAGAGCAACGCCCAAGCCGAGTCATCGAACAAAACAATCATTGACGGGATTAAGAAGAGACTTGACTTGAAGAAGAGTTTGTGGGCTGACGAGTTAGATGGAGTCCTTTGGTCGCACCGAACTACACCTCGAGGAGCTACCAAGGTAACGTCGTTTTCCCTCGCATACGGAGTTGAAACCATGGCCCCGGCAGAAGTGAACGTAACTAGTCTGCGACGTTCCAGAATGCCAAAGCACGTTGAACTAAACAGCAAGATGCTCCTCGACGCCCTCGACGCAATCGAGGAGCGATGCGACCAAGCCTTACTTCGCATCCAGAATTATCAAAACCAGATCAAAAACTACTACAACAAAAAGGTTCGCTCCATACCACTCGAGTTGGGGGACTTAGTGCTGCGCAAAGTCTTCGACAACACGAAAGAACCGAACGCGGGAAAGCTAGGGGCCAACTGGGAAGGTCCGTACAAAATCATCAAGGTCGTTAAGCCTGGCATCTACCACCTAGAAACTTCGAATGGCGAGAAAGTCCTGCGTGCCTGGAACTCGATGCACTTAAGGCGCTATTACACCACATGAGCGTTTGCTCGCCGCAAAAAAAAAAGAACTGGCTAATGATCACCGTTCACTTTAGCCCGCCGACCAGACGCCCTTAACAAGGTCGCTCTGCTCGGAGCAATGAACTATGAATGGCTTGATCCTCTCTCGAGGTACGTAGGCAACTTTAATCGGTCCAGCTGTAACCCCAAAAAAAACTGGCTAATTATCACCGATCACTTTAGCCCGCCGAGCAGACGCCCTTAACAAAGTCGCTCTGCTGGGCACAACAAACTACGACTGACTTGATCCTCTCTCGAGGTACGTAGGCAACCTTAATCGGTCCAGCTGTAACCCAAAAAAAAACTGGCTAATGATCACCGATCACTTTAGCCAGCCGAGCAGACGTCCTTCATAAAGTAGCTCTGCTCGGTACAACAAACTACGAATGGCTTGATCCTCTCTCCAGGTACGTAGGAAACCTTAATCGGTCCAGCTGTAATTCCAAATAAATTCCTATCGCAATGTCTGCGCCCCGGTTCCCAGAATATATGAAAAGGAACCCCGGATTTCGCACCGGTGCTTGTACATGATCACCAATCACTTTAGCCTGCCGAGCAGACGCCCTTAACAAAGTCGCTCTGCTCGGCACAATGAACTACGAATGGATTGATCCTCTCTCGAGGTACGTAGGCATCCTTAATCGGTCCAGCTGTAATCCCAAAAAAAAAATTGGCTAATGCTCACCAATCACTTTAGCCCGCCGAGCAGACGCCCTTAACAAAGTCGCTCTGCTCGGCACAACGAACTACGAATGGCTTGATCCGCTCTCGAGGTACGTAAGCAACCTTAATCGGTCCAACTGTAACCCAAAAATAAATCTGGCTAATGATCACCGATCACTTTAGCCCACCGAGCAGACGTTCTTCATAAAGTAGCTCTGCTCGGTACAACGAACTACGAATGGCTTGATCCTCTCTCGAGGTACGTAGGCAACCTTAATCGGTCCAGCTGTAATTCCAAAAAAACTCCTATCGCAATGCCCGCGCACCGGTTCCTAGAATATATGAAAAGGAACCCCGGATTGCGCACCGGTGTTTGTACATGATCACCAATCACTTTAGCCCGCCGAGCAGACGCCCTTAACAAAGTCGCTCTGATCAGCACAACGAACTACGAATGGCTTGATCGTTTCTCGAGGTACGTAGGCAACCTTAATCGGTCCAGCTGTAACCCCAAAAAATAACTGGCTAATGCTCACCGATCACTTTAGCCCGCCGAGTAGACGCCCTTAACAAAGTCGCTCTGCTCGGCACAACGAACTACGAATGGCTTGATCCTCTCTCAAGGTACGTAGGCAACCTTAATCGGTCCAGCTGTAACCCAAAAAAAAACTGGCTAATGATCACTGATCACTTTAGCCTGCCGAGCAGACGTCCTTCATAAAGTCGCTCTGCTCGGTACAACGAACTACGAATGGGTTGATCCTCTCTCGAGGTACGTAGGCAACCTTAATCGGTCCAGCTGTAATTCCAAAAAAATTCCTATCACAATGCCCGCGCCCCGGTTCCCAGAATAAATGAAAAGGAACCCTGGATTGCGCACCGGTGCTTGTACAGGATCGACGAGGACTGTCCTGATCAAACATACTTGACGTGCCACAACATTAGCTATCAGCCCCGGCTAACGAAAAGACAACGAAGTTCGGTTTTACGATAATTTCTGGAGTAGTGATCGGCCGACCTAAGATCTACGAAATTACTTCGTGACAACTCGAAAACCTTTGTCGATCTCAACAAAGCACAATTACTTAACCGACCAACGACCGACGTCGCGATATCAAAGTAAAAAAAAAGTAAAAAAAAATATAACAGGAATTACTTTGGAGAAAAACTCTGATAAATCCTATATATTGAAAACCTCGGAGCGAGCATTCGCCCGAGGATACGATGAGAGTTTACAACAGCCCCATAAACGAGGCGAACAAAAAAATTATTATCATTACAATCTATTTAGAAGTTTCGATGCCATCGTCGTCGCGGACACCGGTCTCCTCAGCCCGAGAGATATTCGTCGACGAAGTTTGGCGGTTCGCATCCTGGCGGGCCGTGCTCAATTCTTCTCGACACATCTCGTTGGATCTCGCCTTATCGCTCTCAAAGCGCTTTCCCTCACTCAAGCCACTAAACCCCGACATTTCAAGCTCTCCAGACGAGTCGGAGACTTGTGCAGCACGATTGGAACGGGTAAGAGAGCGAAGCCGAGCAGCAACCTCGGGGCCAAGTTTGTTCAGGTTTGATCCACTCGGGTCAAGATCGGCATTGGGAGTGTTATCGTATCCGGCGCGGATAAATGCGAGAACTGCCTCGTCGACATATCTCGGCTCCGCACAAGCGGGGACAGAGTATAATTGCCCTGATCAGGAGATCCAGGGTAAAGCCTCTCGGCCTCAGCCTGATGGGCCTTTTCCTCCTCCAAGAAGGAATCGATCTTCTCTTGCCGTATGGTCTCCGTTACTCCTTCAATAGCTCTAGACACTTCCGCGTTCCGAAAGCCTGGCTCCAGAGACATCGCGCTTCGTCGTACGCCTCCAATTTCGCCTCGCGAGCCTTGATCCGAGCGAACCGAGCACTCGCCTTGTTAGTCATCTCAGCATGTACTTTCGCTCTCTCTCGAGTAACCTCGATGACCCGAGACCCCCTTAGATGAAAAGCTTCATCCTCCTTCTCTTTGGTGAGCTTAGAAACCTTCAACTCGAGTTTCTCCTTCTCCTTCAGAAGTTTATCTGACTCAGCTTTTACGGCCCTCAGCTAGGCAGAAACGTCCTCCAACTCTTTCGCCCGAGCTTCAGCCTGGCTCACCGCGTCAGCTTTGACGGTCTCAGCGTCCTCGAGTAAAGCCTCGAGCGCGGCCGAATGATTCCGTTCAGCGAAAACGGTCTCCTGAGCCTCCCCAAGATTAACATACGTCGCCTTAAGCTCCGCGTCGTACTTCTCAACTAGAGAGTTCACGCCATTATCAGCCTGCGAACGAATAAAAGGATTCACGACTTAGATCACAGAAAGTGAAAGGGACCCCAAAAAAGGGAAAACAACAAAGCGACTCACAGCTTCTTTGAGGCGAGCAACATCCAAGTAAGCGTCGCAAAAGAACAGCTAGTCAAACGTCGGGATCACCCTCGAATCCAGATCTTGAGTCTGATCCATCTCCATCCTTGCCTTCTTCTTCTTCCTCTTCGAATCGATCCTCTTCTTCCTCTTCAATCCTTCAGAAGGAACGGCATCCTCTCCTGCCGAAAGATCCCCGCCTACCGGACCTTCCGGACTACGATCGGGAACCATGTCATCCGCCTTGCTGGTAAGTTGGTAGGCATCCGACTCATCTCGCTGGGATGTGACACCCTCAGGCTCGAACACCTCTTCGACAGGCTTAGACTTCCTCTTCTTCTTCCTCTTCTTATTAGGAGGATTGTCAGATGGCTCGTCCCCTGTCACGTCAGGACCGACAGTCTGGTTCTCCAGCCCACCATCCCGCGGTCTCTTCCGACCATCGACTGCCGGATCAGGCTCCCTTGCGCCTGTGCCCCCGATAGGGGAGATAGGGGTCTGATCAGGTGGTCCGCCTCCGAGATCGAAGCCATCGATCAAGCCCATCAATCTAGCGCTCTGAGAAGACCCTCCTCGCTTCGCCTTAATAACCTTGGAGAGGTCATGAATCCTATTCATTGCAAACGCTTCGTTTATCACCCGCTGTTCTTCCCTCGAGAAAAGAGTCGATCTCTTCTTACCCGTCCGTCCTTTACAAGGAAGCTTGGAATTCCAATCACCTACGAGTTACCAAAAGTGAGAAAATCAACAAGATAACTACCGAGACAAGATAAGAAACTACTTACCCCGATCAATGCGATCTAAAACTCGACGAATCCTTTCCTCGTTTATCTCGGGCCACCGCTGCTGACCGTGCTCAACCAAAGCCCGAGCGTTGGAATAAAACTGCTCTGGGACGCCTGACGAGAAGAATGGATGATCAACTGCAAAAAAAGGAGAAGTTAGGTTACACAAAACACTTAAAAACCGGGACGAGCTATCTACCAGTTTTCCAATTCCAATATGTTCGGAACTCCTCGTCTGGAGGTTCAACGAAAGCGTGTTCGTCGGGATTGATGAAGAAATACTGACGCTGCCAGCTCGGAGTCTTGATAGGGTGACCAATGATTATGTTGTAGCTAGTCCTCATCCTCACAGAGTAGAGGCCGTGATCCAAAGGAGTTATGGTGGTCAGCTCTTCAAACGCCCGACAGCAAAGGGAGATGCCGATCTCCGCAGCCATCACCATCAGCGCAACCGCCATACGAAACGACCCGTTTACCATTTGACTAATGGCCACATCGCGGCGAGAGACATAGGAGGTTATCAGGCGAGGGATTGGGAACCAAAGCCTAGTATGGTTCCCAAAGTAAGACTCGTATACGCACTGAAACCCGATTGGGGGAAACCAGGGACGCTGCTCGCTATTCGGAATCAGGTAGGTCACGCCAACCGCATTGCAGGCGACGAGCAAATCCTCAACCAACTCGGCAGTCACCTCCGTTGCGTACGTGTTCGTCCATGATTGACCCTCGATGAAAGCTGGACGTAGCAACTCTTCAGGAATCACAGATCCTTTTTCAAAAATTCTGCATCCTACGTAGCAAGTCAGAACTAAAGGAAGGCCAGCTTCCCTGACTCGCCTCGTATCGTCACGCTCGGACCAAGTACGACAAGATCGACTAGAGCTCGTTCGACAAAACTTACCAGAGTTCACCTGTGAAGACATGGACCGCGACGATCAAACCCGTCCAACTCGGGGATCGCTCAGAACCTCCGCCGCTTCATTTCCCGCGCCTTCACCCCTGAGTTCTCTCTCGGTGTCCACAACAAGAAGCCTTTGAGACAAGGTCAACCCGTCCGTATCCCTTAGTGCATCCCGATGCACTAACTCAAAGTCCTCTAGGGGGTTGTTGGTCGCCTCGTCCCTAGCAGGACTCGAATCACTCGCAATTCTTTTTCCCTTCTCCTCCTGTGTTAACCTCCGTCGCGGACACATATTACCGATGGAATATACATATATATCGTACAACAAACCTAGAGAGAGAAAGTAGAAGAAGGGAGAGAAGAAAGATACCTGTAGCACCAAAGGAAATAAGGAGAATGGAATGAACAAGAATATATATAGAAGGGGGATAGGAAGTGCGACTCCCTGAGTCATAATTAGGTCTAGAGAGGCTAATTGGGCCTCAAATGCTTGCGACTCTTCGCATTCTAATGGGCTGAAGTCTGATGAAGTACCCGCCAGCACGCGACCGTTCGTATCCCTGCAACGTCAGCACACTCCTGAACAACGAGCAAGCACCCCGATCAACTAAGTGCGAGGTGCAGATGAGTAAATGATTTAGGCGCCGAACGAACATGAATCGGTCGATGAACAGTCCCGTTAGTTCGCCAACTGTCCACACTGACGACCAAGCCAACATGAGTAAAAGACTTGGCGAGCAAAAGCCCATTTGGCGAACGTCCTAGTTGTATGCCAAGACGAGCAAATTCGTAGTCGACCCTGTCGACTCGTCGGGTGATCGCCATGTCAATCAGGCCTTAGGAAGCCCCTCGTGTTTCTGATCATGTCATCCAGTGAACCCTGCATACTAAAAGTCCGTTCCAGACCAGCTCGACAACGTACTGGGGGCTTACTGTAGGAAGTGAAATATCCTGTCTTTCAGGGCCCACTAAAAAGCAGTATCAGCCCACTCAGGAAGGCCCAACAACCGGTCATACTTCAAGTCAGCCCAAGACTGATCTAAGCCCTTAGGAGAGGAGGACACTATAAAGGGAGATCAGGAGGCAACGAGAGAAAGAGGGAGAAAAAACACACAGCAAAGCGGCCAGTTAGGGTTTACACTTCGTACCTTCTCATCCGACTTGTAGTGCACGGCTAAGCTTGCCGAGCTGAGCCGAACTTCTCTTTTTGTTTCCTTATTTGTATATCAACTCTTTGAACGACAAACTGATTTCTGGACCCATAAAATAGTAAAACGCCTTTGAAATAATCCACCGACTAGTCCTGTCACTCTATTTTACTGATACACGACCGAACTCGGTTCGGTTCAAACATTACCCTAATCTGGTTTCCGACCAGGCAGCTTCATATACCCCACTCGCAGTCTGAAACGCCATTTCAACTAAACCTTCTTGGATCATTGTTGCAGACAGCGTAAGTAACACCAGACCATATCTCTCGTGATTGCATCGATGTTGTATCAACTTTCCCATCATGGTGCATCCCGTTTACGGCCCCACATGTTCCATCTTTTATCTTCATCACATTGAAGTTGACAACTTCATCAACAATAGGCAGAAGGCCTGATGCTCTTGCGTACCTGCACTTGTATGATCATTACTATATTATTTTCTAACTAAAAAGATTCTTCTAGAAAAGAGGTCAACAAACCATATGTTAGTTAATTTCTCTCCACAAGAAACATTAATCCTGATGAAACTTTTCATATGCCGATCGCTATTAGGCGTAAGAAAGATGGAAGGAGATAAGATACACGTACATGATCTGAAGTTGCTGATTTGATTCCAATAGGTTTCATTTTGGTTAGATAAAAGAGATTATGGTTTTTAAGAGAGACAAATTGGTTGGTGTTGAAGTGTGAGTTCAGGTGTGTGATTAAGAGTAGATTAAAGATGATTTACGGACAAAGTAGGTCTGAAATCTCATTTGTATTATAAGTAAACCGAAGTGAAAAGGAACAAACTACAAATAAGAGACAATATCAATATTCAAATCAAGCTAGCTTGTTACACAGTAATGAGGTTGCTAAATTAGCTATGTCTGACTTCGCTCGGAAAAGCCAGTCCTTTGTTCTGTTGGCGAAGGCCTCCTTTCATAGATGAAAATCTCTCATAATCCGACAAAAGACTGCTCGTCGTCCTCTTGCGATGAGCTCATATATTCGTTTTGTCAAATCATGTCACATATTCTCTGTGATGTGGGTTCAGCTCGCCTCGTCCCAAGGAATTAAATGCGAATTATTGACTCGTTCGCACGTCTTTGACTGGTTGGTACGCCTGCTATCGATTAAGGTCACGGGCGTGTCACGTCGCTTTCGGCGCCCATGCTTCTTTTGACGAATTGGGCTGGTTTTTGGTGAGCTGGGCCGATCTTTGGGTGGGATTCTTAGGCAATGATGGGCTTATTGACCAAGCATCACACCTCCAACAATGAGTCTCCTTAGTCCATTGGAGAAGTTTGAAACAGACAAATAATTTGGATGCTCTGGCGTTGTTCTGGGAGTTGAGCCCGTGGTTATTGTTTTTGGGTCGGGTCCCATTATCGTGTAGGGCAAGGTACGTCTTTTCTTATCAGTATGCTGACTCTTGATTTTCCCAATTGAGCTATAAGTATCGTCTTTCCTCGCTTTGGTCTTACATATGTTTGTCCCAACTTGCTTAGCTGTTTATCAGCCTGCTCGTTTTCTTGAAAATATGTTGTCTGGAATCAGGTCCGAGTTTGAAACATCTTCTGGTTCGTCGGGGTTGTCCGAGTCGAACTCGTCTCACACTCCTCCTCCTTCTCCTACTTTGTTTGCTTTGATCGATGGTTTGGGATATGTTGTCATGAGCTGCTTTGTTGGTGCCCGAGGAAGAGGTCATGGGCCTGCCCGTGGGTGAGGTCGTGGAGGCCGTTCAAGGCGTTATCCTACTGCTTCGGCTCCCTGGGTTGTGAACATGGTTGGTCCTTCTTCTTTTGATGAAGCGTCTCTCCATAATCTTTACGCGCTTCCTAGTGTTTCTCGCGATGTGGAAAATAGGATCCTGACCCTGACTGAACGTCCGTGGGATCCTCCCGCTGGATTTATATGGCTGTTCGAGTCATTTTTTAATTTTTGCCTTGTGGTTCCCTCTTCCAAAGTTGCAGGTGGCTCATTTCGAAGAATTCGATATAGCTATTACTCAGTTGACGGGACCGTCGATGAGGTCGTTTGTGGTGGTGATGGTTATGGCCTCCGAGCTGGGTTTCTTGGCAGATCCTCAGCTTTTTCAGGAGTTTACAAGAATCTGTAATAACACTTTTCTTTTCGGAGCGTTATTTCTTAGTTTCGTGGCTGGCAAGAAGATGATCGATACTCGGAAAGAGACGAAGGTCGACCAGTGATGGACGCGGTACTTCTTCGTAAAGATCACCGAGGCATTTTTGTCCGGATGTGAGGCGACCCTATCACAGCGCTTGGAATTTTAATAAAGGTGGCTGTTACTTTGTGTACTTAGCCTTCTCCCCCCCCCTTTTGGTGGTTTCGTTGACTGTTTCTTTTGGGCAGATTGCGCTACATGTTTCTGTCAGACGTCATTGTGGTTTGATGGTGACGTGCGTGCTTTGTTGGGCGTAGGGTATCAGCCTTGGTCTGTGCTATTGTTTGTGTGTCTTCCGTAGCAGCTTATGAACTTATGACGAGGTGGTTTTATTTTCCTTTTTTATTTACAGTTTTTTGTTGTCAGGATTTTCGTTTGTAGAAACGTGGTCGTTGGTCGTTCCTCCCCATGTGGGGGATGCGCCTGCCTGGAGGTCGAGGAAAGCAAGATCGTCGGATGGAAATTCAGGGGTTTTTGATGACCGTGTTCGAATCATTCCGCATAATGCTGATGTTTCTCGCACAAGTGCATCAACTGGTGGTTTGCAACCGATGATAGTTGTTCGGGTGTCCGCATCTGCTTCGTCGCCACCAGAACGCAAAGAGATTGTTCTGAGCGAGGTTGAGCCGATTATTCATGGTTCCTCTGATCGCTTGGGTCGTCACCCATTGGTGCATGATGTGTCTTCGTCTATCGTCCGTCGTTGGATGAAGAGGCAGAGGCAGCCGAGTACGCTAACTTGGTCTCTCCATGGGGTTTTCGTAATGTTGTGTATAACGTTATGATGGGAAAAAGGGCTTGATCGCCGATCGTGCGAAGTGTGCCCGCTTGTGCCGAAGGTTCACGCCGTCGGTTTGTGATCCAGGGTGATCCTCATTTGCTTATGATTATTCGTATGCTGAGTGTGCAATGACGACTTGTCGAGTCGTACTGCTTTTTTGTATTTCTTGTTATCCTATGTCGCTTGCCTCTCCTTTTCTTAGCTGGAAGGTCAGAAATCTTTGTTTGTAACTGGGTATGACAGGAAATGTAAGAGTGTGTTTGGGTCTTTGAAGCGTATGACGGATAAGGCCGAGCAAGATTAAACTGATGCGAGCCGTATCTGGGAGTCAGATCGATGAAATTCGGAACAAGTCGGAGCATTTGTGCACAAAGATCGGTTTGGTTAAATATGCAAGGGGATTCCTAGAGGTGAGAAATGAAGGTGTGTTCCCGAAGCTGGCAGAGTCGAAGGAATGCTGCGTACTAGTTGAGTGTGCGCTTACACAGAAATTGGTGAAGTCAGTGTATGATCCTCGCTTCAAAAGGATTTGTAAATATCTTGCTGAGTAGGTGAAGATTCAGGCGGCACGCGTTGACTTTCCTGGGTATTTGGCTCTCTTGGTTGCCTCGAGGTTCTTGAAGATGAGTATTCTCTGTCGATCCCTTCTAATATTGTTGCTGGTCTCGAAGTTGAGGAGAGCTCGCTTAAAGCAAAGGTGCCTCCAATGAATGAACCTATCCTCGAAGTTGAGGATTTTGAGGTTTCCTTTGATGGGACACTCGGATCATCTAGCAATGTGCGTCCCGTTTCCTTGCAGTTTTGATAGCGTTTTTATGTCGTTTTTTATTTTCCCAATGAAATTCTTACCATTTTCAGCTGTGTTGGGGATTATTGTATGTTATTATAGATTTTTGGTTTTGGTGTGAATATATTCGCTTCGTAAGTGATGTTTAGTTTGTGGATTCGATTTTGCCACTTCGATCCAAGTTTTGTTTGCGACTATACCTCAGAGCAAATAAGTCAAGGGGTGATCAGTCTGCTATGCTTATGGGTAGCGTGGTTTATGTGGATTCGATTGGGCCATTGTCTACACGTTCGCTTAACTTCAACAATTTATGTTTTGTTTTCGAGACGATTCTTGTTTTATGGGGTTCGACCTTTGTTCCTCGAGGAACTCAATATAATGGACGCGGTCCCGTTTATAGTTTAAATTAAACTTGAAACGAATAATTCAAACGAAGTAAAATGGAGGCGCTCCCGCTTTTTTAAGAAAACGGAGAATTGAAACAAGACTGGTTTAGGAAATTCAAGGCGTAGAATAAAAATGAAAAAGAGCTAGATAAGTTAACCTAATGGGGAATGCCGATAACGAGCTCCTAGCTGGTGGGCTCTCTTAGTCGCTTCGATTTTGCATCGTTTGGGGTCTCTGGTGGAGCTTAGTCTATCTGCTGGTGCCGTAGCGGTTTGGGCTGGTGGATATACCACTGCGAGTAAAGCGTGGTTGGTATCGCATGGTTCGACAGCTTTGGTTCCTTGTTTTGTGGTTGTCGACGCGGGTTCCTCGGTACTCACTTTAGAGGAGTTTCTAAAGCATCATGCAATTTTTGGTAGAATGCCCCGCAGCTCGGTGGTATTAACAGTATTGGTTTATCTCCTTGATGTTTCTTGTGTATCGCCGATGGATACGATCGTCCCCGTGCATCGCTCAATGTTTGTAGCCCGCTTCGCCACATCCTTCGCGACCTTCACATCTCGGTATCCGTTCATCGTATCAGAATTGGTTTTCTGGTTTTGCTGCTTCGATTTTGGTGAAGATTTCTGTTCTTCACAGCGCTTCTTCCATGGGTTTTAGCTTGCCAAAGACTAGCTCGCCTGGGATGTTTGCATTGTTGGATAGGGTCTTTTGGAGGGCAGTCATGATGAATTTTTCTTTCATGCGATTCAAAGTTGCGAACTCCCTCATTTTGTATGCTACGTATCCTAACTGGAGTTGGGTTTCATATCCGAACTTGAGTTGGGCCCCGTGTTGAGGTTGAAATCCACGCTCCAGGGCTTGTTCATTACTTCTCAGTACTTTTTGTTTCTCTAGATGGTCGAAGTTCTGAATCATTTTTGGCTCAACGCAGACGGACCAGCCAAGGGCTTCTCCTTCGAGGTGCTCAGTGACAGTTGACAGTAGATAAGGTTTTGTTCTTCTGGTGAAATTGAATCCGTTCGAGTGAACGGATGAAAGCAGATAAGTAGTGCTCTGGGTCGGTCGTCCCATTGTATGTTAGGATCTCTGCTTGCAGATTTCGAACATAATATTTTTGAATTTCTTTGGAGAACTAGACATTCCTTGTTCTCCTCAGGATGCAAGGGTGTCTTATCGGTGGGTAGAGGATATCGCTTCATCAATTACGTAATGTTCATCTTGTTGAATTTTGACAAAGGGTTCCTCAGGGCGGTTTGGATACCACAGGTTGTTAGTTTGAGATAGTTCATCTGGTGGGTCCCCCCCCGGAATAAGAACCGTAGGAGCGAAGGGGTATCTTCACGTTCGTGAACATGGGACCTTTTTTCTTCTCGCGGGACATTTCCTTTGATGTCGGGTGATATTGCGAGTGCGTCGTTGGTTGGTCGCTGTAGCCTTCTGTCTCGAGGTCTTTGCTTGGGTCATCTTGTGCGTCGTTTTTCACGGCGCTAAGCGTTGTTACGTGGTTCGTGACCGAAGGGGTAATGGGGTGTCCTTCAGTGGGAATTGCGATCTTGATTTCTGCTCGGCCGCCAGAGTTCTCGTTTTTAGCCATCTTAGTCGATGGGTTCGGCATGTAGCTTCAACTTTTTCGAAATGCTTCTTTGAGTTGAGAGGTTCTTTATTTGTCCCCACATATGGCGCCAAATGTTGAAGTGCCAGTTCCGGTGTATGAATAAGAATAGATTAAAGATGATTTAGGGACAAAGTAGGTCAAAAATCTCATTGGTACTAAAAGTAAATCGAAGTGAAAAGGGATAAATTACAAATAAGAGACAAGATTGATATTCGAATCGAGATCACTCGTTACAAAGTAATGAGGTCGCTAAGTTAGTTATGTCTGATTTCACTCGAAAAAGTCGGTCCTTTGCTCGGATGACAAAGGCCTCCTTTTATAGACGAAAATCTCTCTAGATTTGACAAAGACAACTCGTCGTCCTCTTGCGATGAGGTCATATATTTGTTATATCAGAATGATGTCACATATTATCTATGACGTGGGTTCAGCTCACCTTGTCCCAAGGCATTAAATATGAATCATTGACTCGTTCGTACGTCTTTGACTGTTTGGTACGCCTGCCATCGGTATCGTCATGTCGCTTTCGGCGCCCATGCTTCTTTTGGCGAACTGGGCTGGTCTTCTAGTGAGCTGGTCCGATCTTGAGTGGGCTTCTTAGGTAATAATGGGCTTCCAGAACCTGTACGGGCATTGATGGGTGTGTGCATCCCACCTCCAACAGTTGGCCTAAAAGAATATATGAAATTTATCATTCTTATCTTGCACTTCAATATCTCTAATATATACTTATGGTGAAGATAGTTTCAGACTCCAAATAAGGAAAAGAGTAACAGTTGCCACCAAAAAACTAAAAATTGATAAATTAGTATGAGATAGTGGTTTGCTTTTCAGCTTTAGAAAAGAAAATACGAATGACATATATTTCTCCTTTTTAAAATACTTTTTCACAGTTTTTTATTGTTTCTAATACTTCGGCTTAGGACCAAGATGCCTAGTTATCACTGGTTGAACCAAACAGGCTTGGGGCAAACATTTGTGACTCACTAAAAGAGTGAGAGAATGATGGAGAATTAGATAGGCATGAACAAGGAAGTAAGTTTTATCTGCAACCTACTTTTACAGAAAGAGCAAGAAACGTGAAGAACAATGAAATATGTAAGAAAATTGGTTTTCCATATCTATTGGCAGCCTTTTGTGCAATCCCAAATAGATTGAAATAATAAGGTATTTAAATAAGCACAAACTTAAGTCTTAAAATTGACTGGATATATTTTCAGGATCTGTAATGTGGAGTTCGATTCACTAATGAGTGATTTAACTGACAAGATGCTCTTGGGAGATGATTGTTGCATGTAGGTTACTCTCCACAAGAAGCTATTATATATATATATATATATATATATATATATATATATATATATATATATATATATATATATATTGTTTTTCAAATGCAGACATGCATACAACTAAGCTTCAAAAAGTGACATGCCGCATTTTCACATTTAGTTGTTCATGTATCCCAGTTCCAAATTTCATACAAGAGACCATTGACAAGACAAATTCAGCATATATTCCAGAAAATTAAAAGAGCCACAACTATACGAAATGATCAAAGATATGAGGATTCACAGTCTTTCCAGAGCTGTGAACATGAAATCACTGTGTATGGAGAATGGTAAACCTCATAGCTATATCCAAAGTCATACGCTGAAAGAGTTTCAGTCAATGAAAGGATTCCAGTTTCATGTGTTAAACTCTCTTTGGATGTATGGCGACGACAAAGACTAACTTAGAGAAATATGGATACTGATAGAAGATGACCTAGATGTTGTAGCCTAGTGGAGTCGTTTAATCATCTTCTTTCCCCATCCTTACAGGTTTTCGCTTTATCGGATCATATGTTTTTCTGAGTTTGTTCCCAAGTACATCTATATATAGAAACACAAATTTCCTATTTTGGAAGAGAAAAGAGGTGGTTTCATTAGAAACACAATTCAACACCTTTCTGCGGATCATTTAGTACACTTGAAAAGCAAGTAATGACAATTTTTAACTGAAAATACACCTCTCCATTCAACACTCAGCAATTTGCTTCTCTTAAAGTAGAGTATTTTAGGAAAGAGGAGAAGGATCTTGATGATCCCCCATACGAACTTGTTGAGGTAACAACCCTTTAGATAACCCAAATCCTGACTTGTCAAATTGGTACCTCATTAATTGATCTGTAAAACCCGCATTTTCCGAAATAATAAAATAAATAATAATCTCTGAAAACTCCATTTATTAAATTCTCAAACGTCAATCTCAACACCATAAATCCAACAATAAAATAAATAGTCCGAATAAATATCAATAATAGCATAAATCCATAAGTCTGAAAAAGAGAGAAAAGAACGCCCAAAAAGCACCGGCCCGAAATGATCACTCCTAATCGTCAGTCTCACCTGAAAGGGGTAACGAAAGAGGGGTGAGTAACAAGGGAGTCACTCAGTGAGGTATGGGATGCTAAACCGCAAACCACTAACTCAGTACATAGCAGTACGACTATGTAGGCCTAGCTCTAGCATGAAGCAAACACGGTGCCTATTACACCACACAGAATAATCAATGTATCTAACGCATATAATTTAACCAATGCGCTGATAGTACATAGCTACTCTTTGCACCCCGCATCTCCTCATAAGGATATATGTATAAATCCAGGCGACTAATACAGTAGTCCATCTCTGCACTCCCACCCACTGCGCGTCGGCGACTTATACAAACGTCTTTGTACCCCCGCAATCTCACTGCTCGTTGGCGGCTTACACAAACGTCACCCGCAATCACACTGCTCTTCGGCGGCTTACACAAACGTCTTTGTGCACCCGCAATCCACACAAAAGAATCATAATTATATACATATATATAGCCATTTGAACATCACTCAATCAACACAACCGTTGAATCCTCTAACATCCTATATCCGGTTTAACCAACATAAAATAATAACAAACAAGACTCTCATACATACTCGATTCACAGAGACGGAACATATTTTGAAACTAGACTTTCCATAATAGTTGTACTAAACTAGCACGAGATTAAACGGAGTAGCCCTCACCTTAGCCACTGGCTGGAATGATCAATGGAAGATGGTCAACTAAGGTCAACTGCAACACGAGAGAATCAACGACTTAAAGTCTCAGGAAATAAAGTTTCCAAAAGTGGAAATTCTCCTAAAAAGCAACTTCCCTAAAATGGCAACTTTCCTAAAATAGTAACTTTCCTAAATTAGCAATTTTCCTAAAATAGAAACTTTCCTAAAATGGCAGGTTTTTGAAACTAGAAATTCCTCTAACTAGAATTTTCCAAGACTAGAAATAGAGAGGCGATAAACTTACCAGAAATCTCGCCTGAGAACTTGCTCAGAAACTCGCCCGAAAACTTGACCAAAAATCTCGCCGGAAAATTACTTAGTGATTGGTCGTCGGATAATTCAACAACTTGTCACTCGTAAAGCACTGCTTTGACTTGATGAAAATGAAAGGGAAGGGTGAAGTTTATTATATAGGGAAAGGGAAGGGAGGTAAGTTTTCTAAACTTCCAATGTGGGACAAAGTAAAAGAAAGAAATATGAGTTTTAATTACTAAACAAGTGGGCCCCTCCCCTAAAGTTCACGGTCGTTACAATTCTTTCCCACTAAACCGGAATTCGTCCCCAATTCCAGACAGAACCCGAAAAGAACATCAACGGATATGAAGGAAAGAAGAACACGAGATGAGAAACAAATAAGGTCTTCTTGTGCAACAAAAGAATAGAAATGCTAACGACTAACTCGATAAGACTAGAAGTGTCTTTTTTTTTGAAAATTCCTAATCCCATAAAACATTTAAAAGTCATTGAAAACTGTTAAAACCGAGTCCCCACTGATCGCCATCCCGGATCGGAGCCGGGACGTAACCCGCTCTGATACCAAATTGTGAGACCCGCATTTTCGAAATAATATAATAAATAACAATTTTCTGAAATCTCCACTTTATTACTTTGCAAACATCATCTCAACACCATAAATCCAATATATAAAATAACTTCCGAAAATAACAATAAACATAATCCAAAAGTCTGAAAAAGAAAGAAAATGAAAACGCTCCAAAAGAACCAATCTGAAATGATGATTCCTGATCGCCAGTCTCACCTGAAAGGGGTAACGAAGGAGGGGTGAGTAACAGGGAGTCACTCAGTGAGGTATAGGATGCTAAACCGCAAACCACTGACTCAGTTTATAGCACTACGACTATGTAGGCCTAGCTCTAGCATGAAGCAAACACGGTGCCTATTACACCACACAGAACAATCAATGCATCTAACGCATATAATACAGCCAATGCGCTGATAGTACATATCTACTCTTTCCACCCCGCATATCCTCATAATGATATATGTATAAATCCAGGTGACTAGTACAATAGTCCATCTCTGCACTCCCACCCACTGCGCGTCGGCGACTGATACAAACGTCTTTGTACCCCTGCAATCTCACTGCTCGTCAGCGGCTTACATAAACGTCTCTGTGCACCCGCAATCACATTGCTTGTCGGCGGCTTACACAAACGTCTTTGTGCACCCGCAATCCACAAAAACAGACTCATAATTATATACATATATAGCCGTTTTATCATCACTCAATCCACACAACCGTTGAATCCTCTAACATCCTATATCCGGTTTAACCAGCATAGAATAATAACAAACAAGACTCTCATGCAGACTCGATTCACAGAGATGGAACATGTTTCAAAACTAGAATTTCCATAATAGTTGTACTAAACTAGCACGAGATTAAACGGAGTAGCCCTCACCTTAGCCACTGGCTGGAATGATCAATGGAAGATGGTCAACTAAGGTCAACTGCAACACGAGAGAATCAACGACTTAAAGTCTCAGGAAATAAAGTTTCCAAAAAGTGGAAATTCTCCTAAAAAGGTAACTTGCCTAAAATGGCAACTTTCCTAAAATAGTAACTTTCCTAAAATAGCAACTTTCCTAAAAATAGAAACTTTTCTAAAATGGCAGGTTTTCGAAACTAGAAATTCCTCTAACTAGAATTTTCCAAGACTAGAATATGGAGGCGATAAACTTACTAAAAATCTCGCCCGAGAACTTGCTCAGAAACTCACCTGAAAACTCGACCAAAAATCTCGCCGGAAAATTACTTAGTGACTGGTCGTTGGATAATTCAACAACTTGTCATTCGCAAAGCACTGCTTTGACTTGATGAAAATAAAAGGAAAGGGTGAAGTTTATTATATAGGGAAAGGGAAGGGAGGTAGGTTTTCTAAATTTCTAATGTGGGACAAAGTAAAAGAAAGAAATATGAGTTTTAATTACTAAACAAGTGGGCCCCTCCCCTAAAGTTCACGGTCGTTACATGATCATGGCCCAATTAGTGGCATATGATGCCAAATGGGTGATGAATTGCTTGTACTCTGTGGTTGTAACAAAATACTCTCGGCTCTCCTAGAATAGAAGATTCGCTCTAGGCAGCATCGTGAGTGAGAGATTTTCAGATTATGTCTATTCGAATTGAGACAGACTGCTCAGAGATAGCTTTGTTTTGTCTTTTACAAGATAATTTTTATGGTTTGTGCTTCACCCACATTTCAAAGAGTCATAATTTCAAAGCATATTCACTAGCAAAGGAGGCTATAACCAAATGTGTTGTTTATTCCATGTAAACCAGACATGGTTAGATAAAAATATTTTCGGAATAATCTCTACCCAGCAAAAATTGGTTTAAATATATGAGAAGATGACAAAAAAAATGAACAACCATATCGGTTTATTTAGGAAAATGTCTTCAAATGTGACAATATATATGTCATTCCTTATAACAAAGAATTTTCCTATATTGTCGATGTAGTAAGTCTGAATTTACCAATACTTATTTAAATATATCAATAAAGGCTAAGATATTGTAACTTTTGTAGTGAGCCACAAGATCTATCCTTAGTTTCTATTTTATTACTTACTGTGCATTATTCATTGGGTTGGGATTTATATGTCACATTCATTAAGGGTTCTATGAGTTTTCCCACCAAAACTGTCATTCCTGATATATCTTGCTATATATTATAAGACCCTTTAATGGTGATTCTAGAAATGTTTAGGGTTACTAGTAAGGATGGGCAAAAAAAAAAACATACCAAACTAAATCGACCCAACCGAACTCAAACCGACCCAATCAAACTCAAACTGACCCAAACAAAACCCAAACATATGTCTAAACCATTTGGTTCAACATTTTATCAACCCAAATGGTTTGGTTTGGTTTTAAACCTAACCAAACCAAAAAACCGAAGTATTTTTTAGATTATTTTAAATATATTAATAAGATTAAAATTTTAATATATTTAACCATTTAACATAAATAACTAAACATAATTTTATATATTTTACTTTTATATGAAAAGACTAAACATTAAATAAAAAATAAAATAAAAGAATATGAATCTCATACATTAAAATCAAAATAAAAAATTTACTTATGCTATTTGTTTCGATTTGTAGATAATAATATTCATTGATTGGATTATATCGTCAACATTTATATTGTGATGTTTTGTTTTATGTCTAAATATGAAAAATAATGATTTAGTGTCAAATGATGATTTGTTATGTTTTTATAAATTATGTATTTATAACTAAACTAGAACAAGACTAAAAAGTCAATTCAACTGAACTGAAAAAAAACTTTAACAAAACCAAACTAAACCAAACAAAACACAAACTAAACCGAAGTAAAACCGAACCAAAAACGAACAAAAACCAAACCATACTCATTTGGTTGACTTTGGTTAAAGTTTTCTTATACTCAAATAAACAAAACTGAACCCAAACCAAACCCATTATTAAACCGAAATGGCCACCCATAGTTACTCGAATCTTCAAGAGGTGTATTATGAAAATCGTAAGAGGGAAAATCAGTTAATATCCGCTGCGTTTCAACCAATTTCTCTTGTACCTAGCTCCACCAAATCCCCTTTATATTAATTGAGTCATTTTAAATCTGTAACCTCAATTTTCTATTAATTACATAATGACCTTGTTGAAGTGTCAACGCCTAACATTATTTAATTGCTTATGTGGTAGCTTTAGAAGGACTTTGAGCAAACTTGATACAAAAAATATAATCTCTAAGCAAATTAAAATGTCACATAAAAATGGTTTGTGTCTTTACATTATGCATTTGGTGAAGTAACGAACCTTATTAAATTGAACCAAATCAAATGTGTATGCTAACCAAACCGAAAGTTAATTGGATTATCTTCGAATCGAATGTTTCAAATTTAAAAGAACATATGGTAACTGTAATGTTGCTATTCCTTTGATTCCCTTGACAATAATATGTTTAAAATATCATTTATCAAAAAAATAGAAAGAGGTAACTATAATATTGAGATTCGATTTTTATATCTTACAATATCCTAAAAAAATATTATGATATACACGACTTAATAGTTTCCTGGAAAAGCAATGAAAAACAAACTTCCTTGAAAAGCTACAATTTCATATTCTATATAAGACACAAAAGATGATGTTTCTATCAACGAAACAAATTTTCTATCAAAAATAATAAACTTTATTAGTTGTTCACTGTAATATTATAATCAGTTTATGTTTTGTTCAAAATTCTAAAACAGTAATGCTGCATAGAAGTTGATTTGTCGTACAATTTTGTCAAGGTGTTTGTTTAGATATTTTTTAATTTTTCCTTTTGTTTCATTTATAATTTCAGGTTTTTGATTTTACAAATTACTTTTATGTGTTATATGATAATATGAAGATGAAGGGTTATAGACCACCGTAACGATCCAAGAATCAATCTAGAACCTTTAAAAATGTATCAGTGTAAGTTAAAAGTTTTTCTTATTTCTTTGCTAAATTTGTGATAAGAATTAATTTTTAAGTGCTATATTTTGTTTTGTTTGGATACTATTCAGATGCAACGGAGAATGAAAATGTATTATTACACGATTTTCACCAGTTTCTGTTTCGTATTGTAACAACTACTAATATATTTAAATAGAGTAGTCCATTATTTAGTTTGATATAGTATTTTTTATTAAATATATTTTTAATTCCTACTAAACCATAAATCATTAAGTATCATTACGATTTACATTATGATATAACCTGCCATGTTGCATAAATTTACGATATGTGATTAAAGTCTCAATGTCATTTGAATTTTGAAGATATATGTCGATAAAATTTTCATAGGTAAGGTATATATTTACATAAAAAAAGTTGTTAACTTAAAGTGACGATTCCAGTATTCAATTGACTAACTGTATTATCAAAAATTAGAGATACTTACCTGAACTTTGTTGACCTAACATTCGCTTCATTGATACGAATAATACATAAATGTTGATGTCGGATCTTCAATATCGTTAAATTCTATTCTGTTGACACATAAGTTGAGAAGCAAATTTATTATTCATTGGTTAAAATGAGATCTTGGGGGCAAAGGACTTTCAAGCTTAATATCTTAATAGATTTTGAGCCAAAAATTTGTATATCAGTGAAAGGAAAAGATCCTAGATCACTGGAGACTCGCGGTCCTCTTGTGAATTATTCGTCATCTAAATGATTCAGCGACAACGAAAACCGAACAACGAGTAGTATAAGATGACCACTGAACCGAGAACCGGGTCAAAAAAGCTAGGAACCAGAACAGTATCTTAACTGGAGTAATAGGGAAAAGGATTTAACTAAACGAGCCAGAAACTGAGGTGGAATTGAATCTTAGATTGGAGGCTTCCAACATCGATTGTTTGAAAAACTTAATCTCTTTTCTTAGAATCTATCAAAGATTTTGTCAAACTAAATGGGGACTTTATTCTAATTTACCCTACAACCTCCCACGTTTATTCTATTTTGTCCCTCTTAATAAATTATTTCTTTTTTTATTTTCTTTTAGCTACAGAAATCTGACAAACTACTAAAATACCCCTAATGAATCATCTAAACTACAACCCAACCTATGCTAAACCCTCTGAACTACTCCAAAGGTTTCTTTTTCCTTCCCCTCTCCCCCACACACGTGTTTGTCCTCATCTCTCTTCAACCTTTATGCCTTTAATTAGATATTAATGGTGAAGATAAAAACAAATTATTATTTTTTTGGATAAATTATATTTTAAATCATATTTTTAGTATGTTATTGCGATTTTGAATAAGTCTGGTGAGTTCAATGTCATATCAATACTCTTCTCTTTACGCTTCTAAACCATATCAGTGGTGAGAAAAAAAATTTAAATTCAAAATTGATGAATATGGATAAATTTATAGTTTTGATGTGTAAACAATAATTATAATTTCTGTTTAAAATTTCCATTGCGGCCAGGAATTTTTTTCTATAGAATCCGGAAAGCCATAATAGGATGATGAAGAAATAATTAAAAAACTGTTAATTTATTAAAAAAATAAAAAAAAAGATTAACAATTCTGTGAATCAAACTCCAAGTTGAAGTTAAGAAATAAGGAACATACCACCAGAATACAAATTAATTTTGTGAGTAATCACATCAACTAGATTTTAAATATAATTTTGTTTTAGAAAATAAAATAAATCAAACTAAATAAAGTAACGAAACTGGTCATCAAGCCCGGGCTATCTAGTTAACAAACAAACAATATAACACCAGACCACGAGTCAGTTTTGAGATTATTTACACAAGTTTCATTTTGTATATAATTTTTTCTTATAAAATAAAATCTTATGTTAATTCCCGGTAATGCCCGGGCTATCTAGTTAACAAACAAACAATATAACACCAGACCACGAGTCATTTTTGAGATTATTTACACAAGTTTCATTTTGTATATAATTGTATCTTATAAAATAAAATCTTATGTTAATTCCCGGTAAAATTAAATTGTTGTCGTTGGTCGTATTAAATTAAATAAGAGATCTCTTTCTTTAAGCTAATGGGAAGAAAGTATCTAACCCGGGACTGTGTTAATAACAAATAAGGAGTATACCACCGGACCACATGTTATTTTTTATATATTTACATAATTAAATTTTGTATATAAGGTTAATAAAACCCTAAATTTATTAAGTACTACTATGACAAATTAAAGTAGTAAAAACGTGTAATAACATATGTCTAACATGTGTTATCTATGTATCTATTTACATACCTACATTTTGTATATAATTTTAATAAAACCCTAAAATAATTCCTAATTAATCTCTGACATATATTCATAAAATATATTTAACACATATTCTTAAAATATAACTTAAAATTTACTCATTTAAAATGTCTACATGACATATATTCATAAAAACTATTATTACATTTACACTTAGTAGTACTCAAGATAGTAGTAATATTATTTTGTTTATAGTAATACTTTTGCTAATTTCAACATTTATTAGTAATACCATGTGAAAAATAAAGTATTTCGAGTTGAACCAATGCATTTAGACAGTTTTAGATGGTATATAACACTTAGTAAAACTAAAATACATTTAGAGAGTTTTAAATTGCATATAACATATTGGTAGAATTTATTTTCCTATAAATATGTATTTTGTGTGATTCACCTTATTATGACGTTATCATCAATATATGAGTTATGAAAGTACAAAAATGTTTTGTGGAAATGATAAGTTTTTTGTAGTTACGAAATATTATAAATTTGATAATATTATTTATTTTAATAATTATTTAAATCTATATATCTATAGAATAAGGATATAAAGGTCTTTTATCTTTTAATATAAATTGAACTTTACTCATTAAAATGTCTACATGCCATATATTAAAAAAAAAACTATTATTATATTTACACTTAGTAGTACTCAAGGTAGTAGTAATATTATCTTGTTCATAGTAATATTTTTGCTATTTTCAACATTTACTAGTAATACCACGTGAAAAATAAAATATTTCGAGTGGCACCAATGCATTTAGAAAGTTTTAGATGATATATAACACTTTTGTAGAAACAAAATTCTAAAAATATGTAATTTGTGTGATTCACCTTATTATGTCATCATTACCAAGACATTAGATATGAAAGTATAAGGAAGGTTATGTGGAAATGATAGTTTTTAACAACTTACGAAATATTAAAGATTTCATAACTAAGTTGATATCTAAACACATATGAGGACATATAATTCAAAATATATAAGTTATATTTGCTAAAATATATAATAAGCCAAAAATATAAAGTTTTTAGAAATTTGTATAATACATAATAGTTCAAGGTAATCCAAAGTAGTACAAGGTAGTTTTAGTAGTGCTAGTAGTCCACAATAGACATTTATATAAATACAAATATAATAATAAATTTTCAAATTTAAATAAAATAATGTATATCCTTTTGTTTCAAGAAGAAAGTAATTTTTATATTTTTCACAAAAATTAAAAATGATTTAAATGCACTCATGCTCTTAATAAAAATACATCTATTTAATCAAAAGTTTCTAAGACAAATATATTATTTATCAAATCGAAGCATTTAGTAAATAATAGTAGTGACAAAATTACTTCTTATGAAACTAAGAGAATATTATTTATAATATTTATAGATTGTTAATTTAATAAAAATATAATCAGTAAAAATATGAAATTTCTTATTTTATATTTGAAAGCTATATAAGAAATATAAAACTTAAATTAAGGAAAATAATATATATATATTAAATTTATTATTAAAATTAATTATTAATTAAATATATTTTTTTAATATATGTTTTAAAATATTTTATACAACCGAAATTAATATAAATATTGTAATAAATTTAACTTTTGAAATTTTTGATTAAAATATTATTGGAATACATATTTTAATAATATTTTCTTTTTGAAATATTATTTTAAAAATTTATATAAAATATTTTTGAAATTAGTTATTGATTAAAATAGGGAATATCGTATTTTAAAATTTGATAACTTTTATATAAAAGGGAAAATGTGATTAGGAAAATAATTTATATAATTATTTTTTTAAATATTTTAAATTATGTTTTGATTAAAATATTATTGAATAATTTATTTTATTATTTTATTATTTATAATTTTAGAAATATTAACCATTAATAATTTATTTTAATAAGAAATGTTTTTAAAAAAATTAGAAACAAAAACTGGTCGGTACAGAAAATAAGATGGGACCCACCCGAGTAAAAAGAAAAAAAAAATGGTGTGGGTCCCGGTACAATTGAAAATAAAAAGAAAAGAAAAAAAATAGTGTGGGTCTCACGTTATTTGAAAAGGAAAAGAAAAAAGAAGTAATAATAAAGAAATGAAGGGTAAGAAAGTAAAGAAAGAAGAAGAGGGATAATTAGAAAATAGGTGGGGTAGTGAGAATAAAATTTTTGTAAGTAGGGTAAATTAGAATACTTTCCACTAAATGGGAAGTGTATGTTGTAACAATTCAGACTTATAAGGTTTTTCTGGCTCAATACTTTAGGCCTATAGTTGATGAATTCTTTTGAGCCTGTCTTGATAAGCACCTCGCCATAAAACGAAAGGAAATTGGGTGGGCCATTGGAAACAAAATAATTTTGATTCCCAAAAATAGAAAATCAAACCAATTTGATAAGGGTCAAAGAAAACTGTTTCGATCAAATATAAAGTTTTTGTTCAATACAATAACCGTTAAATTGTTCATATAAACTTATCTTGTGCAAGGCGTGGGCATAATCCTAGTTATTTTTTATTTATAATCCCAAAGAGAATAATATGTATCTTGAAAGACACATAACTTACACATTTGACAATTTAACATAAATTACACATTTGACAATTTAACATAAATTACACATTTGTTGTATAATTATTTTCAACAAAAATAAAAAATCTGAAAGTGAAAGTATATATATTTATATAAGATTTTACACTTATATTGCCAAGTAAAAATTAGAAACAAAGGCAGCTCATATTTTTCTTTCATGTTTATCAAATAAACATATTTATTTACTTAAAAACCAACAAATTTTATTTGTGACCAGTAATAATACATCTATATTGAAATTTTAATGTAACACTTGGACCGTCCATGACTAATGGACATCCCACGTTCATTCACTTGTTTTGTGGGCTCCAGTGAGACGGATGTTTCGTTAATTTTATAGAAGGCTCGTAAGTTTTGTTTACTGGCCTTGTAATCACTACATAACAATTTCCATGTGCTTTGGTCTTACTCACACAATATCACGAATTAATTCTTGATAGGTCATCCATTCTTCCCTTGCTCCAGCTCAAACACACTTAACTTTAGAGTTTTCTTTGGATGTGTGACCGAAAAGGTAAGTGCACTTTTGGTGACATATATAGCTAAATCAATTTTCTTAATATTTTCCACATATACCACAAACCGGAATTTTACAATTCACCCCCTCTCACAGAATGGAACTTTTTTTGTTGCACCTTAAGATCGTTACCCATGTTAGTGTGAGCCCACATGACTCCACACTCGTTTGGGTTTGGCTCTGATACTACTTGTAAAGCTCACGGCTAATGGACCTCCCGCACCCGCTCACTCGGCCCATGGGCCCATTCCTTGCGATGGATGTTTAGTTAATTTTTTAGAAGGCTCTTAAGTCCTTTTATCAGCTCTGAAATTACCACATGACCTTTTTCCGTATTTTGGCCTCACTCACACGATATCATGAATTACTTCTCGGTAGGTCACTCATTCTTCTATTATTTCAATTCAAGCATGTTTTTTGGATGTGTGACAGAAAAGGTAAATACACTTTTAGTGATATAGGTAACTAAATCAAATTTTTAAATCCTTTCAATATATATCATGAACCAGGATGTTACATTTACATTCACTCTTGTCAACAAATTATAATACAAACTAGTAAAGTTTATTCATTCTAACTGAAAAAATAGAAAATACATTATTATTATTTTATTAAAGATACTTATACATAAATGTTATCCTAGATGCAAAGTGTTGACTACAAGAACATCAAATTGATACTTATAATTTATATATACAAAAATAGTTATATCAAGATAAAATACATTATTCTGAAAATGATCCTAAATTATGGGTTTGATTGGTAAAATGTTATAATAATATAAGTAAATTAGTATGGAGTAATGAGAGGGATGAAAAAAAAACTTAAAGTTAGAGGAAAAAGAAATAAAAAAAATTATATGTTATTCTAGGATTGTGACTGGTAAAGTCAGAGAAAATGAAGTAAATAAATAAGTGAAAGTGAACTGAACATGTGGTAAGAGGAGAAAAAAAAACTAAAGTAAATGTTTTTCTATTGTAAATCTTAAAAGTTAAGAGTATTTTTTTTCTCTATCTATGCAGTAAATAGCTGAAGTTGGTGGAAAGCCTTTTTTACTTGATTGAGAAATGTCTAGTTGAAACTATAGTAAATTTAGTTTCAGAGTAAATATTTACTCTATTATTGCAATACAGTCACACCAGAGATTTCTCTTTAATAATGAAGTGGGAAAATTATCTAATAAACCACATGAACTATGAAGACAAGCCACTCATCGAGAGTGAGAGTAAAACTTTTCTTGTATTTTTCCACTTTATTGGTGAAGTTTGGTGGGAGTTAGAGTAAAAACATTGCTCCTTATTTTTACTCTAAAATGAATATCCAATCAGATTATATATCTTCACTATACTCGAAAAAATTATAAAAGAAAATTTAATATTACGTTTTGTAGACAAAACGGAAGAATATCTTAGTTTTAATGAATGTAACTAGATTCTAACCCGCGCTAAAGCGCAGATAATTTTTCGATGAAAATTTTATATAACGATTTTTTATTTATTTGAAATAAACTTTGGTATAAAATATGTAATCCAAAGTCCGAACCGAAACCAAACTAAAAAAACTGATGCGTATATACTCAGTTGTAGGCATATATAATTATTTCATATTAGTAAATAAAATATAAATAATTAGTTATTTATATTTAGTGTAATATAAATTGAATTGATTATTTTAAAAAAATAATAGATTACTTATTTAGTTCCTTAATTTTGGGCTAGTATATATATTTAATAATATTCAAGTTATGTAAAATTAGAAATAATAGAAAATCTAGGTAATGGTCATATCTAGACTATTTGTAAGTAGATAAAAATAGGACTCTGTTTTAATATAGTAGATTGTAAATGAATATAATTTTAAATGTTAAGTTCTAATTATGAAAAGAAATAAATCAAATTCATGAAAACTTTTGTATATAAAATATAATTTTCTCACTTTAACATATGCCACATTTATCAAAATATACTTTTTATTAACTTATCATATCTCGCTTTTATTAACTTAAGATATATTACTTCTTTAGTAAAAATAACTTATTTTAAAAATGACGTTATTCATGAATTAAATTGCCAATTTCAAACGTACTCGAGAAATACATTATGTAAGCATTTGAGCAACCATGTATAAATTATTCAAATTTATCAAAATATACTTACAAATCATAAACTAATCATCATATCACAAAACTTTCAGGCAAAAGAACATGGCGGAATCAAAAACAATCTTCATCGTTTTTGTTATTTGTCTCTTATGTTAGTTACTCTCTTATTTATATTTTTCTTATACACTGATTGAACTGATTTACTAGAACTACTTTGCTTTGATATATATGTTTGCAATTAATAGGCACATTGTTGGTAAGCGTTTCCGGGACACAAGTCTTTGGATCATGCACAACATCAAAAAGTTGTGAGTTGATGTGTTTTAAGAGGACGGGGAGACGACATGGCATATGTGAGGGTGGAAAGTGCGCTTGTCTGTCCCCAATAGCCAAGACTGAGCGAACCAAGACGATATTGTGCAAGAAGAACCGTGACTGTCCCAGTTCTAGTGAATGCCCTAAAGACTACTATTACTCTTGTCTTCATGGAGAATGTACTTGTATTGCAGTATAAATCAATTAAAATATATCAAATATATATACTGCTTATCCTATTGAATAATATGCTTCTTTGGTGACGCAAAATTTATATTCATCACCCTATTATCATCGTTCTGGGAACCGAAGTTTGCACTCTCGATTTAGAAGTGCGAGAAAGCAGTAAACCAACTTTAAACTGTTGTTTGTCGGTTTTAGTTCAAACTTTAAACTTTAGGTGATTCGGATTTTGACTTTCTGATTTAAAGGTAACATGTTTAGATACTTATAATATGTGCAACTAGGACAAGAATGAAACATGGTGTATATTTGTAACTATATGATAGTTATGGTGTGGAAATAGGTAGTTAACCCAATTATATGTTTTTGAAAGGATGCTAAAATAGTTTAACGCCACAACCATTGCTCTTATCCCAAAGGTTACCAGAACAGATGACTTAATGAAAGTAATGCCGGATTTCTTTTGCTCAACAATTTATAAGGTTATCTAAAGATTGCTCAAGCAGAAGTTGAAACTATTTATTATGGATATTGTGCAGCTTAATCATGTGGGTTTTATTAAAGGTCGTGTAAACGTCTTGCTAGCTTCTGAGTTAGTTTCATGGTTTCATAAAAATGGTCCAACTTCAAAAGTTTGTCTTCATATAGATTTGGAAAAACATATGATAATCTGAATTGGATTTGCATCATTAATATACTTAAGGCACCAGAGCTTCTTGAGATTTTATCAACAGGATAAAGAATTTGCATCAGAACACCCTTGTTTAGTATTGTTTTCAACTGTTAACTCATGAACTGATTCCTCGGAAGGCAAGGTCTTAGGAAAAAGGCCAATTCCATCCTTCTTCTTCTTCGTTTTGGTAATGGATACATTGTCTAAATCCCTGAACAAAGGGGCAAATGATGGTCGGTTTTATCAGATGAATTAATATTTTGGTCTTATGGCTTAGGTGTAAACACAAAATATATAAAAACCGGTTCGTTCCGGGTACAATACCAACTGTATATAGCAAGTTGCCAACACACTTTATTCAGTAACAGAAATATTCTTCTTTATCTTTCTCTCAAGTTGAGCGTGTCACCATGATCACCTAAGCTGAGTTTCCATTTTTGTTCATCATTTTCTTCTAATATAGTATCAGAGCTTTGAGCTCAAGCTCAAATTTTATTTCCTGTTCTTATCATCAATCGATTTTGTTCTTCGGTGTCTTCTTCTCTTCACGATGGTGGTGTCTCTCCTTCATAGTGCCGATCATCCGGGCCTCTTGATCCGGTTCATGTGATGGTTCTAACAACAGCCAATGTGCTCAGCTATGAAGATTGCTCTTGATGCAGAGAAAAAATCCCGTTTATCGACGGATCTCTACCTCGCCTGAACCAGGTAGCCCTCTATTTCAGATATGGTCTAGATGCAATAGCATCGTTAAGTCGTGAGTATTGAACTCTGTGACTAAGAAAATTTATGGTAGTATATTATCCTTTAACAATGCATATGAGATTTGGGATGACTTGCATAATCGTTCTCATTAGACTAATTTACCAAGGACTTATCAACTGGTTCAAAAAAATAGACCTCCGTCAAGGTTCCATGGATATCTCAACTTACTACACAACGTTGAAAACTCTTTGGAACAATCTTGATGGTGCTGAACCACTTGAGATATGCCTTTGTTGTAACTCTACCAGCTGTGGAAGTCAGCATGCTGCCATAACGAAGATTGAGAGAGGACGAGTCATTAAATTTTTGGCTGGAATGAATGAGAAATACTCATTCATACGAAGTCAAATTCTTATGAAGAAGCCTCTATTAATGTATCCCACATCGATGGTGATAGTGTTCCTTGGGAAATATATATGTGATGTGGCAATCCTCCACTTTTGAGTTAGCTTTTGGGTGTGAGTTAGGCCAATTACTAATATGGTATCAGAGCCCATGGTAAACTCATCATATGATTTCCCACATAAATTGTTTCCTACCTATGTAGCATGTAAAAGTGGTCCATCTTATTGTGGTATTTCTGAGATGTTGGGTTTGAGCTGTTTTCAATGGACTGTTTTCCACCCACATCTCGAGAGGGGCTATTAATATATCCCACATCGATGATGATACTGTTCCTTGGACAATAAATATGTGATGTGGCAATCTTCCACTTTTGAGCTAGCTTTTGGGTGTGAGTTAGACCCATTACTAATAGCCTCTTCCCAAATTGGCTGAAATCTGAAATATTTTAGACCAAGATGACAGTCAGAGGCAGTTTAACTCTGTTGTTCCTCCTACTGTTTTTGAAGATAGCCATGATTATGGTATTCCTGGTGTTATTACTAAACCTTCAAACTCAATTCAACCTCGTGTATTGACTGTGATGGCATGTCTCAGCCTAGTGTGTTGGGTCCTTTTCAGAATAAGGATAAGGCTATTTGTTGTCACTGTGGTTATTCTGGCCACATTGTTCATCGCTGCTACAAATTTCATGGGTATCCAGCTGGATTGAAGAAATGAAAGAAGTTCTCTGAAACATCACAGCAGTCTGAACCTCCTACAATCTCTGCCAATGTTGTTGCTCATGATTCTTCTCCACCTTATGGTTTGTATAGTCTTTTTGCTAACATGAGCAAAGATCAGATTCAGATTTTTATTGCTTACTTCAGCTCTCAATTGCAAGTGAAGACTCATACTCACTCTCCCAATGTCACCTCTTCGTTTTCTGGATCCTCCTCTCACTGTGATCTTTCTGGTATAACGTTTTCTACTTCAACTTTCAGTTTTATTGGAACTATGAATGCAAGTGAACGTGTGATTAATGTCAAAACTTGGATTGTTGACTCTGGTGATACTTCTGTGATCCATTATGTGAACCTTCCCAATGGATCTATCATTGAAGTTGGTAATGTAGGCAGTATAGTCATTAATGGTTCTATTACACTAAAGCATGTTTTGTATATACCTGAATTCAGATCAAATATGTTGATTGTCAGTTCTGTGTATTCAGAGGTTGGCTATAGGGTGATATTTAATCCTGGTCATTTTGAAATACAGTATCTCACCAAGGGGTTGACGATTGGAAGAGGTAGTTGAGTTATGAACATGTACGTCTTGGAGACTGAAGACCCAAAGCTTGTTTCTACAGACCTTGTTACTACTTCTTATGTTATGAACTCTGTAATAGATGTTTATGCTTCAGAGATTTGGGCATGCTTCTTTTGAATGTAGGCGTTCTTTCAAACGTTCTTGGCATTAATAAAGCTAAAAATAAGGGTTTATTACATTGTGTGTTATTGTTCAAGCTCGGTTATGTCGTTAAACACAAACACGAATCCTCTTGTTTTGTTCAACCACTGAGTTAATGTTACACAAATCACAACCTCACACTCAGGAAACAGAAATTTTGCAATGGATCAAACTAAAACGAAAATAAGAACAGGAGCACACACAGAGAATACTTGATTATCCAGAGTTCACCGATGTGGCTACGTCTCTAGGGCCTGGCAAGGAAAATCACTAACTCTTCCAAGATCACAAGACGGCTGTGACCTAAAGTTGTAAGCCTAACACAATCCTCCTTTTTGCGATAACGTGAAAAATACACGAGCTCTGTCTTTATAATTAGGCAAAGTTAGTTACAACTAATAACCAACTTTAATAACCGTAAACCATTGAGTAATAATAACCCAAACATTAAACCATTGTCCTATAACCAGATAGTCAATCTCAACATGGTTTAAGCTCCAATATTGTTGATTCTTCATCACCAAAATAAAAATCTCCACCTTGATGACTAATCATCTCTATCTGCAATCAGCAGGTTGCCAACTCGTATACTTGCCAGGCAAAACAACAAACACCTTAGTGTTTGGCCACTCCGATAACCCTCAGAGTTGCTTCAAACTTCTTCACAGGAACGACCTTGGTTAATATGTCAGCAAGGTTCTTCAAAGTGAATCTTCTCAACAGTCACATCCCCTTGTTCAATGATATCTCTTATGAAATGGAGTTTCCTGCTGATGTGTTTAGTCCGTTCATGATGAACATTATTCTTGGCTAAACACAACGCACTCTGCGAATCACACCAAACCTTCACTGAGTCTTGCTCAAAACCCATCTCCTCAGAAAAACCTCTCAGCCAAATTGCCTCCTTAACTGCTTCCACAAGCGCCATGTACTCTGCCTCTGTTGTAGAGAGAGCTACCACAGGCTGCAAACCAGACTTCCAGCTAATGACATTCCCTCCAGCTGAGAAAACATAACCAGTAATCAACCTCCTCTTGTTCAAATCCGCTGTGAAATCAGCATCGCATAAACCTTCTATCTTGAAGTTTTCTCTGTTCTTGAATACTAGCTTGTGATCCTTTGTTCCCTTCATATATCTCAGCACCCACTTACCATCTGCCCAATGCACAAAACTCGGCCTTGACATGTATCTGCTCACTAACCCCACAGCATACGCGAGACACATCTCGTTCCATTCATCACATACATAATACTTCCTATGGCATTAGAATGAGGCACATGTTCCATCTACGTTTCCTGTTTTCCATCCTTAACAGCTTTCAGCCTAGACTGAGAACCAACAGGAGTAGTAACCCATTAGCATCACTCATGTTGAACGTTCGAAGCACCTTTTCAATATATCTTGACTGAGAGAATGTCAAAACTCCACCTTCACGATCTCTGTTTATGTTCAGGCCTAGAATCCTCCTTGCACAGCCCAAAGCCTTCATCTCAAACCTTCCACTCAACAGTTTCTTCACCTTTTCTATCTCCACCATGCTTTTAGAAGCCACCAACATATCATCTACATAGAGAAGTAAGTAGATATATGTTCCTTCAGTCACTTCTTTCACATACACACAATGATCGAACTCGCTTTTCTTGAACCCAACTTCTTTCATGAAACTCTCAAAGCATTTGTTCCGTTGTCTTGGGGACTGTTTGAGTCCATACAAGGATTTCTTCATATGATACACATAATTTTCCTTGTTCTTCACTCGAAATCCCTCTGGTTGTTCTATGTAAATTTATTCTTCAAAATCCCCATGAAGAAATGCAGTTTTAACATCGAGCTGTTCAAGCTCTAGATCAAGGTTGACCACAATCGATAGTAGAAACCTTATAGACACGTGTTTCATCATAGGTGCAAAGATGTCATGATAATCAACACCTTCCTTTTGTGAGTAGCCTTTAGCCACAAGTCTTGATTTACATCTTGGATCATCTGTTTATGTTAAACCTGGTTTCAGCTTATACACCCATTTACATCCAATGACCTTCTTGTTTTTAGGTCTCTTAACCAGATTCCAAGTCTTGTTCTTCTCCAAGGAACTCATCTCTTCTCCCATAGACCCATTCCACAGATCAGATTTACTGCAATTTATAGCTTCATGATAGTCTTGAGGCTCCTCTGCAACTACATCTTCTGCCACGATAAGTGAAGGCTGCAGTAACCTCATAATCATCAAACCTTGAAGGTGGAACAATCTGCCTGCGAGGTCTATCTCTAGCCAGCCTATAACTCCTTTGATCATCTTCATGTTCTGACTCTGATTCTAAAACCTGTGAGCTTTCTTCAGTCTGAACATTTTCTCCACCTGAAACCTCAACCATACCTGCATTCGATGAAGTCTGATTTGTCTAAACCACAGTTTCATGTTGCACAACGTACAGAGTTTTCCAAGAAATCTTCTGCAACATATTCTTTCTTCAGAATCTTAAACACAACATCCTCAGTAAACAACATGTTTCTACTGACAACAAACCTCTCTTCATCCAGCAACCACACTTTGTACCCTTTTGCACCAGCCGGATATCCAGTGAATACACCATTGATTGCTCTTGGCTTTAACTTGCCTTGATCCTTGTGTATATAAACAACTGATCCAAATCTTCTTAGGTGATTATAACCTGGTTTTCTTCCCAACCACAACTCTTCTGGTATGCATTATCAATCGCAGAGGCAAGACTTGTGTTGATCAAGTAAACAGCTATAGACACTGCTTCTTCCCAAAACTCTTCTTTGAGGCCTGATTCATCAAGTAAACACCTTACTTTCTCCATGGTTGTTATATTCATGTGCTCAGCAACGCCACTAAGCTGTGGCGTATATGCACACGTCATGTGCCTTTCGATGCCGTCACTCTTATAGAACCCATCAAACTCCAAGTTACAAAACTCCAAACCGTTATCGGTTCTGAGACAACCAACCTTCTTGTTGATTTGATTTTCAACAAGCTTCTTCCACTCTCTGAAATTACTGAATGCTTCACTCTTATTCATCAATAAAAATACCCATACTTTTCTGATAAAGTCGTCAATGATTGACAGGAAATACTTCTTCTATGACAGACTTAAAGTTAGATCTGTGGAACCCCCACAAATCAGCATGAACATATCGCAACGCTACACCTGAATCATGCCTTCCTAAATGAAAACTCAACTTCTTATGATTTCCCATGACAAAAATTTCACAAAAGTCCAAAACTCCAATCCTTCTTTTATCCAAGATTCCTCTCTTAGCAAGTATATGTAAACTCTTGATACTGAGATGACTCAGTCGTTTGTGACAAGACTGGTTTCATCCTTTGACAGTGAAAGAGTTTTCTTCTGCACACTACTATTCAATTGCCCTGCAACAGTCTCACCATCGAGCAAGTAGAGTGAGCCACTCAAGGTACCCTGAGGCGCCAGCTTTCCATTTTTATAGAATCTGGTTTTCCTGTCACTACATGAATGTCTAAAACCAAGCATATCCAGAGTACCAGTGAAGATCAAGTTTCGTCTTAGCTTCAGAATATACCTCACATTTTTGAGCACCTAACAGTTCCTCCATATGTCTTCACATTTATTGTCCATATCCCCTGAATTGCTATAACATTGTTATCTCCCAACAACACTTGTCATGTATTAAGTTCCTGAAACTGATTAAACCAATCTTTTCTTGATGTCATGTGATAGGAACAACCTGAATCGAGAATCCATTCATCCCTATGCCGATTGTCAGACACATACAAGGCATCATCTTTTGGATCCACTACAACAACAGCCTCTGCAGATTCATCATCACCATACTTCTTCTTACGAGCATGGCAATCCTTCTTCACATGCCCCTCTTTCTTACAGTACCAGCACGTGATTCTAGAACGTGGGCCTGGTCTCGATCTTCCTTTTCCCTTCTTACCACTGCTACTCGACATCTCTCTCTCTCTTATCAGGTCTGCCACGAACAAAATAACTATAACCTTCATCTTTTCTCTGCAACGAGCCAGACTCTTTAATCTCTAGCTCCTTTGATCTCGCAGCACCCGTGATTTCCTCAAGGGATAATATTTCCCTTCCATACTTGAGTGTTTCCTTCAAGTAATTGTACTGACTTGGAAGTGATTCCATCATGAGAGTAGCCTGAACTTCCTCAGATACCTGCACATTCACACTTGAAAGATATGAAACTATTCATCAATTGACTGAGACTCTTTCATCTTGAATGTATAAATTTATGTGCAAGTGTATCCTGTTCAGTAAAGACTTAGAGAGATACAACCATTCCAATGTTGACCAAGTCGATGCAGCGTCCGTACACGCCTCGATCTTCCTCAATACATGATCGCCAACATTCAGGATGATAAGATCCATCGCCTTCTCAGACTTCCCTAACCTCTCTGACTCTTCTCTCTGCATCCTTTCTTTGAACACATATTCATCCTCCTCTTTCTTAATCACAGACTTTGAAATTAATGTTTGCTCCATCAACACATCTTTCAACCCCAAGATTGAAAGATGAGCAAGCATACGCTTCGTCCACAAAGAGAATTCCCCTTTGCCATCAAATCTCTCAACCTCGATCCTTGTGTTCACCATTGATTCAATACCTCAAGCTCAATAACCTTGAATCAACAACCTTGAGCTATGATACCACTTGTTATTGTTCAAGCTCGGTTTTGTCGTTAAACACAAAACATGAAGTCCTCTTTTTTTGTTCAACTGCAAATTAATGTTACACAGATCACGACCTCACACTCAGGAAACACAAATTTTGCAAGGGATCAAACGGGAATGAAAATAAGAACATTAGCACACACAGAGAATAATTGATTATCCAGAGTTCACTGATGTGGCTACATCTCTGGGGCCTGGCAAGGCAAATCACTAACTCTTCCAAAATCACAAGACGATTGTGACCTAAAGTTGTAACCCTAATACAATCCTCCTTTTTTGATAACGTGAAAAACACACGAGCTCTGCCTTTATAATTAGGCAAAGTTAGTTACAACTGATAAACGGCTTTAATAACCGTAAACCACTGAGTAATAATAACCCGGACATTAAACCAATTCCCTATAACCCAATAGTCAATCTCGACTTGGTGTAAGCTCCAATATTGTTGATTCTTCATCACCAAAATAACATTGTGAAATTTGTCATAAAGCCAAACAAAAGAAGCTATTTTACAAGTGCCATTCCATAGTTCTGGTGGAGTTTAAACCCACAAAAGAGAGGTATTCACTGGCCGAAATGGGAGAAACTATGCAAGCCAAGGAAGGAAGGAGGCTTGGGTTTCCGATTGATTCATGAGTTTAATTTGGATCTTTTGGCTAAACAATTATGGAGATTAGTACAATATCCAGACTCCCTGGTGGATAGGGTGCTAAGAGAGAGATATTACCAAATGAGTTCGCCTTTGCGTTCCATTTTGGTTAGCATGTCGTCATATGTATGAACTAGTATCTTGGCGGCACGAGAGTTATTGCTATTGGGTATCAAGCGAAAGATCCACTCAGGACATGAGGTTAAAGGGTGGGAGGATCCTTGGATCTCGATAATAGCAGTTAGACCGGCACATTCATCTGCTCCAGTTTTAAATCTGAATATGAGAGTTAGCGAATTAATAAACCAAGAGACGAAGGAATGTGATATTGATCTGCCAAAAAAATTGATATTCCTCTCACAAGGAGCCTAGCTACGAGTACGACAAATCACAAAGAATGACCAGTATATAGTCAAATCAGGCTACTGGGTTGCCCGAAATTCCTAAGGAAAGATGTGGAAGGAGGGAAGTGTGAACCTGGCATAACTGATCTCCAAGCCTTTGTTTGGAATGTAAAAGCACCTCAGAAGATGGGTCACTTCATATGTCAGTTGATAACAGGACATGTGGCGGTCACAAAAAATTTGAATTATAGAAACATGAGATGTGATAACTACTGTCTGAGATGTGGGGAGCCCAAAGAAACAGTGACACATGCCCTCCTAGCCTGGAAGTGTGGGCTTTATCATCGACGCCCTCGGGTCAAGACACATTTCCACTACCTAGTATTTATGCTACTATGGACTACCTCTTTTGGAGGAAGGATGAAATTGTTGTACCCGATTCACACATGGATCCTTATCCTTGGTTAATTTGGTATATCTGGAAGGCTCGGAACGATAAACTATTTAGGAGAATTGATCGAGATCCCATGGAGCTAGTAAGATATGTAGAGAGTGAATGCTTGGCATGGTTTAGTGCTAATGAAACGGCAAATCTGACCTCCGAAGACCATAGGGATGAGGAATCACATATCTTAAGTCTAGAGAATATTTGTATGGTGGACGGTTCTTGGACCGCTGATGATGAGTATAGTGGTTGCGGGTAGATGTGGAAAAACTGTAGCGGGAAAATCGAACTCATGGGGACGCGAAACCTACAAAAGCGAGAGACGGAACTTCACTTTGAACTAGAAGCTCATTGATGGGCAATGGAGAATATGTTGCAATTTTCTTCATGTCAGAGATTTGGCACAGATTGTAAGGATGTTATCGCTATGATAACGAAACCAGAAGCATGGCTGAGTTTTGCAACGGAATTGGAGGCCATAAAGACGTTGATGATATGCTTTCCAAGTTTCGAGATAAGCCACATCGTAAGGGCGCACAATGGAATTTCAGACACTCTGGCTAAGACCGCATGTTCTTTCCATAGAGGTCTTTGTTATGTTGGCTGTTTTATTCCGGTCTGACTTCCCAGACCACCTCAAGTATGAGTAATAGAATAGCCGTTTGATGCCAAAAAAATCTATTTTATCCCACTCGCCAAACCATGAGCTGACCTTCTTCACATCGATGTTTGGGGACCACTCTCTGAATCCACTCAAGAAGGATACATATATTTTCTTATTGTAGTAGATGATCACACACGTGTGATATGGGTTTATTTTTTGGCTCAAGAGTGAAGTTCTCACGGTTTTCCCTGGTTTTCTTTCAAAGGTGGAGAGACAGTTTGATGCTAAGTGAAGGTTGTGCGGTCAGATAATGCTCGTGAGTTAAGATTTGATACTTTATACAAACAAAATGGCATCATTTCATACAAATCCTGTCTGGAAACTTTGGAGCAGAACTCGGCTGTCGAAAGGAAGCACCAGCACATCTTGAATGTTGCAAAATCCTTATTATTTCAGTCTCCATTTCCACTTTGTTACTAGGGTGACTGTGTTTTGACAGTGTTCTTCCCCATTAACCGTGTTCCCTCTCCAGTCATCTCTAACAAGTATCCTTATGAGTTTCTTACCAAGAAGCAGCCAGATTATGTGCATCTCAAGTCACTTGGTTACCTTTGCTATGCAAGCACTTCCCCCAAGGAACCGCCATAAGTTTCAGGATCAAGCCAAAGCTTGTGTATTCCTTGGATACCCTTTCGAATACAAATCTTATAAGCTTCTTGACCTCGAGACCAATAGTGTGTTCAATTCTAGGAATGCGGTTTTCTTTGAGAATTTGTTTCCTTTCCGGAAGAACAGTGAGCCTACCGAATTTTTGGCTGCTTTCTTTCCACATTTGTCCCCTACACAGGCAGCTGATTCTCATTCTCAGGCTTCAGATACTACTCCTTTGTCTGAGCAACAGACCACTCGTCAGGTATCTAAAACACCTGCTTGTCTAGCTGATTTCTTAACTAAATCATTGTTTCCTACCCAGTTCAAGAGTCTACTAAGACAGATGAATCTCAAAAACATATTGGATGATCGCCTAAGCTGAGCTTCCAGTTCTATTCATCCTTTTCTTCCAATAGGGTTCTAACTGTATGACCCTCTTAACCAACAAGTTCTTTTAGTATTTGGTATGTCCCTGATAATCTTATGTCTTGGATCTCTTGGATGGTATGGTTGGCGATTGATCTAAGAGGCTACTAGCACTCGTTGGCCGATGGATCTTCTCTTCAGAGTGATGGAAGGACTCCAAAAATGCTTTACTACTCTCTAGAAACAGGATAACCTTGGGTAAAGTCTCAGATGGATCACGATAGATCTCTATATCCTTAGTGAAAGATCAATGTTCTTAGGCTGAACAGAGAAAGCATTGGAACGAGACAAGCAATTGCTTAAGGTTTTGTTTTATAAAAGTTCTACCTAAAACCAGAAGCGGCTACACGCTTATAAAGAAGAAATCGAAAAGCATAACCTACAGGAATATTCCTAAACTAAAATTCCACGCCTATTCTAGATAGATTTGGCCTAATCCTACTTGCAATTGGTTTTTAAATCCTAATCCTACCTCAAGTTTGTTTTATTCAATTACAAATCGAAAACACATTAAACCAACACACTGGTTTATCTTCTCCCTCTTCCTCTTCTCTCTTCTTCACGAAATTGGCTAAGTGTTTAATGGTATCCATGGGCTTTGGCTCTAGCTCTGGTTGTTGGCCCAGTCCAAAAACTAATGGGTTGATGTTGTTGATCGTTTGGCCCATTTCTGGTCGATTGGGCCCTAACTGATCCAACTGATCCATCTTCTTGTCCAGCCCGTTCCAAGATGTCATATCCTTGTTCTCCTTGCTCTCCAGGCCCAAATGGATCAAGGGAGTGATCGCCATATCTCCAATTGAGATCAATCTCATTGATGGCCTCCTCTGGTCCATCCAGCTCAGTCTCACCTTCTGAACTCTCCTCAGTCTCCTCAGTCAGTTGCTGATCCAGGGTCTCACCATCCCCTCCTCCTTTAAAAGGATTTGACCTTAAATTCAGTTCATCTGCAACAAAAGGGATTAAGTCAGACACATTGAAAGTGGAACTAATAGAATACTTACCTTGGAGATCAAGTTGGTAAGCGTTGTTGTTGATTATTTTCAACACTTTGAAGGGACCATCCAGGCGTGACATTAACTTAGACTTCCTCTCAGCAGGAAACCTATCTTTTTCTCAAATGAATTCACACGAGATCACCTGGTTCAAGAACCAACTCCTTTTTGCCTTTGTTCTTCTTCCTTGCATACACCTTGGTATGTGCCTCAATGTTCTTCTTAACCTGCTCATGCAAAGACCTAACAAATTTGGCCTTCTGATTGCCATCAAGGTTAGCATATTCTTTCAAAGGCAAAGCAAACAAGTCTAATGGAGACAACGGATTGAATCCATACACAGCCTGAAATGGGGTGAGATTAGTTTCTAAATGCATTGACCTGTTGTATGCAAACTCTTCATGGGGTAAACAATTTTCCCAAGTTTTAATGTTCCTACTGATGATAGCACGCATCAAAGTAGACAAAGTCCTATTGACTATTTCAGTTTGTCCATCAGTCTGAGGGTGACATGTTGTAGAGAAAAGCAATCTAGTCCCTAGTTTACCCCACAAGGTTTTCCAGAAATGACTTAGGAATTTCGAGTCCCTATCTGACAGAATTGTCCTAAGCATTCCATGCAATATAACAACTTCTCTAAAGAATAATTTAGCTACCATGATTGCATCATCAGTTTTGTGGCAAGGAATGAAATGTGCCATCTTAGAGAACATATCCACAAGTACAAAGATGTTGTCTCTACCTTTCCTTGTCCTAGGCAAACCTAACACAAAGTCCATAGAGATATCAACTCAAGGTTGATCAAGGATAGGGAGAGGAGTATACAAACATGTCGGCTGGACCTTGGATTTGGCCTGCTTGCACACGACACACTTGGAACATACCTTTTCCACATCTCTCTTCATACCCGGCCAGTAGAAGTGTTCCTGCAAAGTGGTTAGTGTCTTGGCAATACCAAAGTGGCCCATCAATCCTCCTCCATGAGCCTCCCTGACATACAACTCCCTAAGAGTACCACAAGGAATACATAATTGATTATCATAGAAAAGGAAACCTTTAAACTGGTAATACTTGCCATTGAATGTTTTTTCAGTATCCTTAAAGGCCTCTTGAAAGTCAGGATCGTCCACATAACAAGACTTAAGGTGTTCAAATCCAAAAAGTTTTGTTTCCGTAGAAGTTAAGAGAGTGTACCTTCTTGAGTCAGCAACCACATTCTCCTTACCTTGTTTGTAGTGGATGACATAGGGGAAGGTTTCAATGAATTCCACCCACCTAGCATGCCTCATGTTCAGCTTCTGTTGCCCTTTGAGATGCTTAAGAGATTCATGATTTGTATGGATCACAAACTCTTTAGGCCAAAGGTAATGTTGCCACATTTGAAGTGCCCTCACCAGTGCATACAATTCCTTGTCATAAGTGGGGTAGTTCAACGTAGCACCTCCAAGCTTCTCGCTGAAATAAATTATGGGTCTCTTCTCATGCATTAACACAGCTCCTATACCTATTCTAGATGCATCACATTCTATCTCAAATGTTTTAAGAAAGTCAGGCAACACGAGTAAAGGAGCATTAGTCAATCTATCTTTTTAGAAGCTGAAAGGCTTCTTCTTGGGTGTGACCCCAAGTGAATCCCACACTCTTCTTAATCACTTCAGTGAGTGGGGCAGAAATGGTACTAAAGTCTCTTACAAACCGTCTGTAGAAACCAGCAAGTCCATGAAAGCTCCGGACCTCTCAAATAGACTTAGGTGTAGGCCATTCCCTTATAGCCTTTACCTTTTCCTCGTCCACCTTTAAGCCATGAGAAGTCACAACAAAACCTAAAAAGACAAGGTTATCTGTTCCAAATGAGCATTTCTTGTAATTAGCAAACAAAGTTTCATTTCTAAGCACATCCAAGACTAGTTTCAAATGCCCTATGTGCTCGGCCATGGTTTTACTATAAACAAGAATGTCATCAAAGTATACAACCACACAGCAGCCAATATAAGCTCTCAAAACATGATTCATTAGCCTCATAAATGTACTAGGTGCATTCGTGAGACCAAAGGGCATGACTAGCCATTCATATAACCCTAGTTTAGTCTTAAAGGCAGTTTTCCACTCATCTCCTTCTTTCATTCTAATCTGGTGGTAACCACTCTTTAAATCAATCTTAGAAAAGACACATGAACCATGTAACTCATCTAACATATCATCTAAATGAGGAATAGGGTGTTTGTACTTAATTGTAATGTTGTTGATGGCCCTACAATCAACACACATTCGCCAGTTTCCATCCTTCTTAGGAACCAACAATACTGGTACAGCACATGGACTCAAGCTCTCTCTGATATGCCCCTTATCCAATAGATCATTGATCTGATTTTGGAGCTCTTTAGTCTCAACATGATTGGTCCTGTATGTTGGGCGGTTAGGGAGTGTTGCTCCTGGTACGAGATCAATCTGATGCTCAATACCTCGGATGGGTGGCAACCCCACTGGGTTGTCTTCTGGAAACCCATCCTTGTATTCCTGCAAAAGAGTTTCAATTTCTCGTGGAATAGATGATACAAGATCAGTGTGGGTTAGTAATCATTTATAGATAAGCAAAACCATCTAATGCTGTTGCACCACAGCATCCTTGAAGTCTCCAGAAGTAGCTAGCAAGTTAAGATGACTTACCTGACTTACCTGGCCGGCCTCCTTCACCAGTAATGCCTTGGACGTGGTCTCAGCCTATTCTTTCCTTCGCTTGAGGCAAAGTTGATCCTCGTGCACTTCTTGAGGAGTTAAAGGCACCAGGGTGATTTGCTTTCCTCCATGGGTGAAGGAATGTCTGTTGGTGAAGCCATCATGAAGTGCTTTCTTGTCATACTGCCAAGGATGCCCCAGCAAGATGTGACTGGAATCTATGGGCAATACATCACAAGTGACTTCATCTCTATACCGCCCAATAGATATTGGCACCTTCACTTGTTTGGTTACTTTCAGCTCGCCAGTATCATTCAACCATTGTAGGAGATATGGCCGAGGATGTTTCTGGATTGTTAGGCCAAGCTTGTTGACTAAAGTTTCACTTGCAGCGTTAGTACAACTTCCTCCATCAATGATCAGACTACAAACTTTGTCTTGTACCAAACACCTTGTATGAAACAAGTTCTCTCTCAGTGACTAGCATCTCCCCTTTAACAGGGTAATCCATGTCTTCTTTCACCGAGTCCTGATCAGAGTTCTCATCCTCAAAGATGATATCACCATTGGCTAAGACTGTCATGATCTTCTTGCTTGTGCAGTCACTTGCATAGTGTCCAAACCCCTGACACTTGAAGCATTTGATGTTTCTGGACCTAGTTGGTGTTGGTGTTCCTTTTCCCTTGTCATCACGAGTTGATGTTGATCTGCTTACCTCCTTTGGTCAAACAGACAGCTTTTCATCCTTAGAGGAAGGTGATCTGGTGGTACACCCAAAAGGATTGCGAGTGTTACTTCTCCTTTTGTTTTGTTTCTCAATGAGAATGGCTTTATGGATCATCTCTTCAAGAGTGGCATACTCTTGCATCTTCAATCTGTCTTGTATCTCCCGGTTAAATCCATCTTGAAATCTAGCCATTGTAGCTTCAAGGTCTTCTTCAACCTTAGCTTTGATCATAAGGGTCTCCATCTCCTGATGATATTCCTCCACACTCCTGGTTCCCTGAGTAAGTTTTCTAAGTTTCTTGTGAAGGTCTCGACCGTAATGACTAGGCACAAACCTTGCCCTCATGATCTCTTTCATCTCATGCCAAGAGGATATCTTCTCATCTACATGATGCCTCCTAGTGTTGGACACATTCTGCCACCAGTTGATAGCATAACCCTCAAACTCAGTCGCAGCTAGTTTGACCTTCCTTTCCTCAGTAAAATTTTGACACTTGAAAACAAATTCAATCTTCTGTTCCCATTTTAGGTAGGCATCCGGGTCGGTTTTTCCTTGGACAGGTGGAAGCCATAGCTTGAGGCTGCCAAGGTTTTCTTCTTGTTGAGGACGTATGTTGTTGATTCCTCTCGGTCATCTGTTGCTCTAACCGGTGCTACTCGCCTAGGCCGTAACGGCTGTCTAGCCATTACTTCTCCAGCTTCCCCTGCTACATCAGTTACACCTGCATTTAAACCATTGTTAGGGGGTATAACTTGAGCATAGATTTGCTCAGCATGGCCTCTCAGTTGGCGTGTAAGTTCTGCAAGCATTGCTTGAAACTGCAATTGGTCTAATGTAATGCGCTGGACGGGTGGGTCGGCCGCCTGCTCTTCTTCTCTCCTATCTTCAGCCATGGTTTCCTGTTACAAGCTAGATCAAAGGTTAGTAATAAACAACCCTCTCTCACTCAGTCTTCAGCTTGTTCCCGTAACCTTTGCTTTCTCAAGAGTTCAGAATAGATCAAAGCTCAATATCCTAAGATCTAGAGCTACAACCTAAAGTGATTAGAGAGATAGAGAAGAGTTCTTTGCGTCAGCTGACTTTACCAACTCTAAGCTGGATTTCTCCTCAGCTAGCTGGATTTCTCCTTAGCTTTGTTTTCTCTTTTTTTTTATTTGGACTGATTGATCTCTTTTTGCTTTTGTTTTTGTTTTTGTTTTGTTATCAAGAGTGGCTCAGCTGACTTACAATAGATAGAAAGAAAAGAATTTGATTGGTGATAGATGAATGATACGAGTAGAAAAGCAAATCCTAACCTCCAAGGAGCTCTGATACCACTTGGTACGTCCCTGATAAGCCTATGGCTTGGATCTCTTGGATGGTATGGTTGGCGATTGACCTAAGAGGCTACTAGCACTCGTTGGCCGATGGATCTTCTCTTCAAAGTGGTGGAAGGACACAAAAGATGCTTTGCTACTCTCTAGACGCAGGATAACCCTAGGTAAAGTCTGAGATAGATCACGATAGATCACTCCATCCTTAGTGAAAGATCAATGTTCTTAGGCTGAACAGAGAAAGTATTGGAACGAGACAAGCAATTGCTTAAGGTTTTGTTTTATAACAGTTCTGCCTAAAACCAGAAGCGACTACACGCTTATAAAGAAGAAATCGGAAAGCATAACCTACAGGAATATTCCTAAACTAAAATTCCACGCCTCTTTTAGATAGATTTGGCCTAATTCTACTTGCAATTGGTTTTTAAATCATAATCCTACCCAAAGTTGGTTTTATTCAAGTACAAATCGAAAACACATTAAACCAACACACTAGTTTATCTTCTCCCTCGTCCTCTTCTCTCTTCTTCACGAAATTGGCTAATTGTTGAATGGTCTCCTGATGGCTTTGGCTCTAGCTCTGGTTGTTGGCCCAGTCCAAAAACTAATGGGTTGCTGTTGTTGATCGTGTGGCCCCTTTCTGGTTAATTGGGCCTTAACTGATCCAACTAATCCATCTTCTTGTCCAGCCCGTTCCAAAATTCCAGATCCTTGTTCTCCTTGCTCTCGAGGCTCAGATGAATCAAGGGAGTGATCACCATAGCTCCAGTTGAGATCAATCTCATTGATGGCCTCCTTTGGTCCATCCGGCTCAGTCTCACCTTCTGAACTCTCCTCAGTCTCCTCAGTCAGTTGTTGATCAAGGGTCGCACCAGTATTGGACGAAAAAGGGGGAATAACATCCTAGAAATTCAAATCTCTCAATCCTATATTAATGTTTTCCCAATATCATGGATCAGAAATATCTCTATTTGCTCCATTTCTCTTTATTTTGCTATTCAGTTTCATCTTGATGAAACTAGTCTCTTTACATATTTTTGAATTCTCAAGCTTACTATTCTAACCAATATCATCGACATCTTCATTTTCATCTTTTGTCTTCTCTTAGAGTAGATGAATTCCCAATTTTGGTATTATTTTCTTTCAATACATACTTGAACATAGAACTTTGTAGTGACTTTATGAGTGCTTCTTGCTTCTTATTTCTGTTTTGAACTCCAAATGGTTTATTTTTTTTATTCTCCGTGGTTTGCTTGTTGCAGAAGGTGCCATCTTCTATTATCGCATAAGAACAAAGTTACAAAAAGCAAGTACAAATATAATCATTGGGAACTTCAGCTCAGATAAATTAGTCAAAACCCTAATAAAAATTAACAACAAAACAAATTTCCTCTTGTTCCAATTTATTATTTAAAGTTTTGCATCACTTTTACTTTTGCCTTCTTGTTTCTTGATTATATAATTTAGTTTCTTTTTTTGTCATCATCAATTAATTTTTTATTTTTAAAAAAGACCAGCATCAAAATTCGTGAACACAATTCAGAAGTATTGTCGTAACAATGCCAAGGCATCAAACTGAAGCAATAGAAACTAAATTGATGATGATAAAAAAAATTAAAGTTACAAAAAAATAACTAAATTGTATAATCAAGAAACCAGAATGCAAAAGTGAAATTGATGTAAGACGTAAAAGAATACATTGGAACAAGAGGAAAACTGTTTTGTTGTTAGTTATTTATTAGGGTTTTAACTATCATTTAAAATATAAATGTAGTAATTTTTAGCAAATTTATCAATATTGTTAAAAATTCCAACAAATATTATTATAACTAACACTTCCAATAATTAATATATAAATTATTTTTTAAGTATTAGTAAGAATCTTTTTTTTTAAATATGTCTCATTAATTTGGATGTTCTAATCCATGGTTTAGATGGATTGCCTTTTGGGCAAACCCTACCTTTATGTTATTGGCTCTTTGAATAGGTGTTCTTCGTCTTCCACATTTTTCTCTGAAGTTTCTTTGACTTATTTCTATTTGATGCTGAGAATTTATGTGTTATACTCTGTAATCATCATGTCCACGTCATATCTCATATTTTGGCTTTGGCTTATACTCATTTATTCCTCTTCTTCCTTAAAGCAACATTCTCGGATTCTTCAGCAATCTTCTCGGATAAAATCCCATTTTATAAATTAAATCCATAAAATAATATTATTTTATATATAAATATATTATTTTAAAAGTCAATTTCTTTTGTGTTGCACTCACGTTAATTTTTAAAATGATTAATAGAAAATTACCTTTAATTAATTAAAAATCACATCTAATTATCATTGTTAAATATATATTTTTTTTATTTAGTAGTCTATGTTAGTTAGATTAAATTGTAGTTTTTTCTTATTTTTCCAAATAAAATAATAAAAAGAAAACATAAGCTCTTTCAAAATTTTATCTGTTATTTTTCTTTATGCATTCCTACTGATACTTACTTTATTAATATTTTTGCTGATTGTTTTTTGGAAATCAGCATATAGGAAATTATAGAAAATCTTACAAAAATATATATACACATCTAAGATTAAAACTAAATGAATGTGATAAATAAAACAAATCTGATTTGGTTCAATAAGAATAAAATATAACTATACTTCAATCTGAAGAAATATATGTAACTCAATATACCCACAAAATGAGTAACTAAACTAATCCAAATTTTTATATCTAAAATCAAAGATCTAATTAAAACAAAAATAACATATTATTTTATATTATATTTATACATTTTTATACATATACATATTAATATATATATATATATTAATAAATAAAAGTAAAATATAATTAAGTTTTACAATTTATTTCTTTCGTGAATTATACATGCATGAGATTTGAAAATGTAATCATGCATGTAATTTTTAGTTGAACGACACTTTATTCTATTTTATCTATTTGACTATCATAAAAATGTTATGTTATACATAATATTAGTAGAATATACTTTTATATCTTAGAGAACAACTAACCTAAATCCAAATAACAAAATTAATAAAAAATTTAATGTTTTCAGAACAAAAACTATTATGATTGGATTCAGAGAAGTATATACAATCTAATATACCAAGTGATAATTAAACCAAATAGATATTACATATACACAATCATATGTCTAACTAAGACAACATAATACTATTAATATAAGTTATGCATATAAATTATAAACTTATGTAAACTGGAAGTAAAATATTAATCAATTATTGAAATATATTTTAATAAGTATTTAAGAGAATCACCTAATTTTTATTAAATACTTAATTTTAAATTTAAAAAGATATACGAGCACTAAAAGGTGGATACCTAGATATGGAGTTTTTCAGCAATATCTCATGAGTACTCTAACTAAGAGTTTCTCCCTCCTTCATCTTTGCTTTAAATAGGAATATTAGTTTTATATTAAGAACCCAAGCAATGGGAATGGTCTTATTAGTTAGCGTTCAGAATTTTGTTATTTTCTATTGGCTTTGGAAATATTTTGATCTTTGGCAGTTTTGAATTTTAGAAACTTTTTGAAATATTTTGATCTTTGAAAGAAATGTATTCTTTGTCGGCTTAAGAACACCCCCGGTGGGTAGAAACTATACGTCTCTTTTAGAAAGGAAATAATAATATTTTAACTGTGTAAACTTTTTTTCATAATAAATTGGAACGTCAATTTTTTTTTGTTAAGTAGAAATTGAGTTTCTCAACACTTTGGCATGGTCTCCCAAGGAAAAACCATTCTTCTCTCTATTTTGGATTAGTTAATTGATTAGAAATCTAGAAAAAAAATATCTAAATGGAACATGGACCAAACAAATTTACCCTTAAAAACCGTAGATTTAAGAAATCACTAGAATATGGGTGTTATACATGATGAATAGAGGCCATCATTGGAAGATTTCTATAATTTATTTTAGGGTGTTTTGCAAAAATGACTCAAAATTCGAAGTCAAATGTAAAACTAACTCATCATTTTTTAAAATTTTTATTTGTCTTATTCACTCTAGATGTTCGTGTTATTCACAAAAATGCAAAAAAAAATTATAATTGAGTGTTTTACTCTATCATCCTCATCTTCATCAAGTATTTCCAATATTGTCATTGTCATCAATACACCAATCACCATGAACAACCAATTTTAAGTTCTTAATGCTCAAAAATGATTTTTTCTCTCTTCATTTCTCATTTGTTATTTACAAACCACATCTCTTTTACTTTATCTTAAAATTCATCCAAAAATTCAAGATTTTGATTTCAAACTTTGTAAGGTTCATAGAGACATTGAAACTCATGATTCTTGGTCATTAATGAGTTGGTAGCACTTTTGGTGAAGTTCTATGAGTTTAGAGAAGCTAAACATGCCATCTCACGATTTCAAGATATGAAATTGATTTCTTTTTCAGATTTGTTCGTGAAAAAAGACTTCTCTAGAAGTCTTCTACTACGAGAAGTCTTCTGGCCAATGCATAGGTTAGTTTTGCAATTGATTTTTTTTTATAGAAGACTTCCATAGAAGTCTTCTACATTTCCTTTGTTAACAAAAAAAAAGGAGAACCAAAAAGACTTGCATAGAAGTCTTATCGAATAAACAGATTAATTTTACAATTAACCAAAATTTGTCAGAAATTTGACTTGTTATAGAAGACTTCTCACTTCTTTATTGTTTAATGAAATCTTCTCATTGTCACAAGAAGTCTTCGTGAGTTACTTTTCCAATTGACAAATAATACTAAAAAAATATTATTTACGAGAAGACTCCTTAAGAAGTCTTATGACAGAAGACTTCTTGAGAAGTCTTCTCAAATTTTATTCATGGTTTTTGGTCAAAATTTTGGTTTCGAGAGAAGAATTCTTCTTTGGAAAAGTCAAATATAGTCAATTGCAAAAGTAACACATGAAGACTTCTTGCGACAGTGAGAAGACTTCATGTGAATGTAAGAAAACCTATCGAATACTTCTAAAAAAGTCTTCTATAAAAAATCAAAATTTTGACAAACTTTGGTTAACTGCAAAACTAACTTTTTATCGTAGAAGACTTCTCTAAAAGTCTTATCTGAGATTTCGAAAACAAATCAAATTCAAAAGTAAGTCAATATTTACAAAGAAAGACTTCTCAAGATGTCTTTTGTAGTGTATACTTCTTAAAAAGTCTTCCTTCATAAATTTGCAATTTCAAAAATGACCTAAACGAAAGACTTCTTAAGAAGTCTTTTCTTAGAAGACTTCCTAAGAAGTCTTTTGTGAGAATTCTATGTCTATCTTTATTAAACTTCAATTTTCTCAAAACATAAAATGATTTTTTCTTTTTTTTCTTGTTAATTCATGTGCATTAGTCAATATTAGGGGTTTTGAGTGAAATTCATAATTTAATTGGTGGTAATTATGAGGTTACTAACATTCATGTTTATTAATGTTTGTAGCTAAATTGAGAAGACTTACAGGAAAATCTTTCGTGAGAAGACTTACAAGGAAGTCTTCTACGTTCGTTTTTGTAAAATTTGTTAAGTAACTTCAATATATATGTTCTAAATTTCAAAGTGTCAAGTAACTTCAACAATATTAAGTCATGTGGTTTAATGTGTCTTCTTGTATCTTAAGATATACTTTTTAAGTTTTATGAAATATAAAATTGTACTTTTCACTTAAAATTTAAGTTTTCCGCTTAAATTTTTCGCTTAAATTTTTCGCTTTTGAGAAGACTTCTGCTTCTCTAGAAGTCTTTTGAGAGAAAACTTCTCCAGAAGTCTTCTGAGAGAAGACTTAACTTTTTCTAGTGAGACTTATGTATTGTTTAATCTTTGGTGAATTTGACTAAGTTTTTTTAAAAGTTTTTTCTCTTAGTTTGTAGTAAATTTGACTAAACTTTTATGTTGTTTTGGGTAGTATGGTTAAAATGTTTTTTGCTATGAAATTTCAATAATGTCAAGCCCTTTCGAAAAATAATATTCTAGACATCAACATATTTACTAATTATTTTCATTAACATATTTACAAATTTACAAAATAACTTATAACTAAAAGAGTATACATAGTAATCATTAAACATACCATAAACAAAAAAAATTACAAAGTATTATTAACATCTTCATGGGAGACTTCTGAAGACTTCTAGAAGACTTTTAGAAAACTTCTGGAAGACTTCTAGAAAACTTCTAGACGACTTCCGGAAGACTTCACATTAGGCGGAAAACTTAAACTCTACTAAAGTTTAAGTGAGAAGTCTTCTAAAAGTCTTCTGAAGACTTCCTAAGAAGTCTTTTGTGAGAATTCTATGTCTATCTTTATTAAACTTCAATTTTCTCAAAACATAAAATGATTTTTTCTTTTTTTTCTTGTTAATTCATGTGCATTAGTCAATATTAGGGGTTTTGAGTGAAATTCATAATTTAATTGGTGGTAATTATGAGGTTACTAACATTCATGTTTATTAATTTTTGTAGCTAAATTGAGAAGACTTACAGGAAAATCTTTCGTGAGAAGACTTACAAGGAAGTCTTCTACGTTCGTTTTTGTAAAATTTGTTAAGTAACTTCAATATATATGTTCTAAATTTCAAAGTGTCAAGTAACTTCAACAATATTAAGTCATGTGGTTTAATGTGTCTTCTTGTATCTTAAGATATATTTTTTAAGTTTTATGAAATTTAAAATTGTACTTTTCACTTAAAATTTAAGTTTTCCGCTTAAATTTTTCGCTTTTGAGAAGACTTCTGCTTCTCTAGAAGTCTTTTGAGAGAAAACTTCTCCAGAAGTCTTCTGAGAGAAGACTTAACTTTTTCTAGTGAGACTTATGTATTGTTTAATCTTTGGTGAATTTGACTAAGTTTTTTTTTAAAAGTTTTTTCTCTTAGTTTGTAGTAAATTTGACTAAACTTTTATGTTGTTTTGGGTAGTATGGTTAAAATGTTTTTTGTTATGAAATTTCAATAATGTCAAGCCCTTTCGAAAAATAATATTCTAGACATCAACATATTTACTAATTATTTTCATTAACATATTTACAAATTTACAAAATAACTTATAACTAAAAGAGTATACATAGTAATCATTAAACATACCATAAACAAAAAAAATTACAAAGTATTATTAACATCTTCATGGGAGACTTCTGAAGACTTCTAGAAGACTTTTAGAAAACTTCTGGAAGACTTCTAGAAAACTTCTAGACGACTTCCGGAAGACTTCACATTAGGCGGAAAACTTAAACTCTACTAAAATTTAAGTGAGAAGTCTTCTAAGAGTCTTCTGAAATCTTCCAGGAATTTTCTAAAGTCTTCTAAAATTCTTCCGAAGTCTTTCTAAGTATTCTTTTCTTCTCCTTCATACCAAAAAGAAAAGACCATATTCTTAACAAAAGAACACTATAAAAAACAAAAGATGAATCAAAAAGGTCAAACCTTTAAACTTGTCAATGCCTCTAAAGGTTTCACCTACATAAAATGTTGTGTTATCTTCTTCTCCTTCATACCGAAAAAAAAGACCAGACGTTAAATCACTGAACACTATTACAAACACAAAAGAGGAATAAAAAATATCATACATTTAACCTTGTTACATTAAGTTGAATATACAACTTTTTAGAATCTAACATATAAAACACACAAAAAATACATATTCAAAATTTGTAGATCTACCTTTAAAGGAGTGAAAAATGAGAACCATGTAATGAAAAATCTGCAAAAACAAAATAAACTAGTGAGAATACATAAGAGAAAAATGAGAAATGAATATAAAGTTAAGTGTTTTCAAGTCTAAAGAGATAAAATAGAGGTTGGAGAGTTTTAGAGTGAGAAGCATTTACATTTTTGTTGTAGCCATTTGAGAGGAAGAAAGAGAATGTGTAAATTTTCTTTATATATGAAGACAAAAATTTCAATTAGGTTAAATACTTTTGATATAGAAAATTTCCTGAGGAGTCTTCTAAGAGAAGACTTTCCAAATTATGAATTCTTCTTGAAGTCTTCCAAAACCCTATAATCTGATATATGAGAAGACTTTTAGAAGATTTTTGGAAGACCTGTGGAAGACTTCTGGAAGACTTCGCATTAGGCGGAAAAATTAAATTCTATTAAAATTTAAGCGGAAAGTCTTTCAGGAAGTCTTCTAGTGCATTATGAAATCTTCTAGAAGTCTTCCAAAACCATATAATCAAATAACTAACTATTAGCAAAAAAACTTCATTAAACTCAAAATCAACTTAGAATGTGATTAATATATACAAAAGTAAACACATATAGGTCAATTTTTTTTAAAAAAAAATTAAGATTCAAAAATCTAACCCTAAAATACAAAAAATAGTACAACATATATTACAATAACCTAAATCAAAGACTATCATGACTCAAACTACATTCACTCATCTATGTTAAAAATAATTTAATTTTAGTATTTTTAAATTTACATCATTTATTGATATTTATAGTTACATGATTTCAATTTTCTTCTCATATAAATATTTTTATACAAAAAATAAATTATTTTTAAGATTAATTGTACAAGAAGAGTTACATACAAGTCTTCTCAGAGAAAATTTTTCTAGAAGTATTTTCACGCGAAAAAGTTATAATGGTAAAATTGAATATAATTTTCTTTTGTTCATAAAAAGTTTGTTGTATTTTCAATAACCTTTTGGTTACTCTTACATTTGATTAAATTTGTGATACACTTTTGCGTTTAAATTAAGTTTTCAGTCATTTTAACAATTTCCCCTTTATTTTTATTTTATGTATCAGAAAGGTCCGCAACAGTGTTTGTTTGCTGCTGATGCTTCATTTGAACTTTGGTCTGTATATAACTAAATTTAGTCGTTTTTCGCATCACGGGATATATCTGCTGCGTCGTAAATATTATAGGGTTAACTTTTTACTATACAACACAGACTTGTGAAAAACAAAATAAATTTTTGGAAACAATGTGTGTAGTCAGTGACTGCATGATAAATGCAAAATGAATCTATGACATTATTCTCCGGCAAGCATACTCGAACAAGGTCTGAACTGTCCCTTTTGCTGATGCTTCATTTGGTAGGTTAAGAAGCCTAGAAACCCTAGAGAAACCGATATCATGTTTCATAAGGGAACTAGGCTCTGGTTCTAGTTCAGGTTCCAGATCAAATTGTTTCTGTTTGTTACTGGTTCTTGTCAATGCCCATTGCATAGCCCATATGGCAAGGGGACGCATGTAAGTCAGTGATCTATACTGATCATTTGTGTTCCAAGCTTCAGGAGTCTGAAAGGAGTAACTGTTCAAGCACATACAAACCGTTTATATCAAACACTTGAAGGAATACATGGATATGTCTGAGAGTGATATCAAACATAAAGCTTACCCTAGTCCGGTTTCTGACCAGGCAGCTTCATATATACCACTCGCTGTCTGAAACGCCATTTCAACTAAACCTTCTTGGATCATTGTTGCAGAGAGCGCATAAGTAACACCAGACCATATCTCTCGTGATTGCATCGATGCTGTATCAACTTGCCCATCAGGGTGCATCCCGTTTACGGCCCCACGTTTTCCATCTTTAATCTTCATAACGTTGAAGTTGTAAACTTTCTCCAAAGCCATTCTGGCCTTGTCTTCATCTACAATAGGCAAAAGACCTGATGCTCTCGCGTACCTGCACTTGTATGATCATTACCATATTATCTTTCTAACTAAAACAATTCTTCTAGACAAGAGGGGAACAAACCATTGACCAGCTAGTTGATCAGCTTGTATAGACGAGCTATATCGACTGCCACTGTTATCATAATTAAAATATGATCCGTTCCACAACTTCTTCTCGTACACAACCTTTGCTTTCTGAAACTTTGACCAAAAATAGTCCTCAGAGTTCTTGTCACCCACTTCACGTGCCAATGCGGATGCAGCTTGCAATGCGGCCACCCAAAGTCCACCACAGTAAGCGCTAACACCAGATGCGGACCATGTATCGTATGTCTGATCAGGAAAGCCTTCGTTCTCAATCATTCCATCACCATCTTTGTCAAACTGAGTCATATATGCCATTGCTACATACACTGAGGGCCATACCGCTAATGCAAACTTTTTGTCTCCTGTAGCAACTACGTCCCTGTACACCTGGAGGACGAATTTGGGGTTTAAATCTTTCCACCGATCAGTATTGTGAAGATTGTATCCGTTAACCTCAAACCAAGGATCGTTGATGCCTAAGTCATGAGGAACTGCACCAAGAACTTTCCTCTGGACCCATTGTCCTTCACTAAGAGTTTTGACTTTAGTGGGATCGTGTAGCATGACCGCAGCAGCAAAGTCTCTCTGGATACTAAGTTCTAGTTTTGGAAAAAGCATCACCAGTGCGAAAGACGCATAGAAATGAACATCGTAGGTGTTCCACATACGGTACTCGATTCCTTCTAGGTAGAGAAAGTGCCCAATGTTCTCTTCTCCTTCTTCTAGTAACTTTGTGCCAAATGCAGAGTTTGATGCTGTTGATGCATGAAGCTGCTCAAGTGTAGAGGCCATTTTCTCAAGAACGGAGACAGCTGTATCATTCTTCTGCTGTGGTGCATCATCTATAATGCTCTTCAGACCAGATTGAGATTTATCAAGTGAGAACTTCTTTTCTCTGGCTCCTGCCAAGCTGTGTAGTGGAGATGATCCATCTGCAAGAACAGTACATGAGAAGGGACATTGCATCACAATGATATGCTGAAAGCAAAATAGTATCTATCATCTGAAATCTACCTGTCCAGAGAGTTCCTCCCGAATTAAGATAATAAAGCTCATTGAAGAGAGTGATAGGGTACCATGCAGGCAGCCTTTTATCTTCAAGTATTGGTCTCTGCCATTCTTCTATCCAAGACTCCCATTGACTATGTCCTGTTCCATAATAAGAGTGTCAGTGTAAGGGCTTCATTCTCAAGTACAATATATAATTATAGGAATGTTACCAAGAATAGCATCATAAGCAATTTGTGCTGCAGCATCGCCATGAGTGCCATAGAACTTTGTGTAACGCCTGAGAAGAATTATGTTTTAGAAAGCCATGATCACCATTAGGTAAAGTTCACTTAGAAACTCTTCTTACCTAGAATATATTTTCCCACTAGGAAATTGCACTTCAGGGCAGTCCCAAGCCAAAGAAAATGTGAAAATGCGTGACTCTCCCGGTAAGATTGTCGCAGAAGCAGCTACTGCTGCCCCGATCGATGACCCATGTTCAGATTGCATTGACGTCTCAGAAGCAACAAGGTGATCAAAAGAACCATGCTGTAACAAAATACACCTTGTTGAATCATATGAAAAGAATAAAAATGTTAGTCACCCCTTTAAGAATATGCCAACCTCTTTGATAATCTCCCACATATCTTTTGCTGTGATTCCATTTTGCTTTCCAGATACCGTGAAGAAAGGGCAGACCGAAACACTTACACCATCCGTCTCCTGAGATGAAATCGCATATGACAATGATGGTAATCCGTTTGCTGTTCTGTATAAGAGAAAAATGCCGAGAATCTAAGTTTAAAACATTCAGAGTAATATGATGATTTACGCAAAGAATATAGAAGAACTTACTTATGGTGTAAGAGCACACCCTTGACTCCATCATTCATCCTATCAATAATCATCAATATTGAGTTAGTATAAACACAGACAAAAAGTTTAAGATAAGTCTGATGGGTGAGTAGAGGAGTAAAAGTATATTATTTGTACATGATCTTGGAGTTGTGGTGGCCACCTGAGAACTCTGAGTCTCCCCCAACAGAATTCTAAACCAAGGACATGACTATTGTAAAACTAAAGGCAAACAAAAACGAATGAATTCAAAAGCTTATCTCACCGCCCAAGTAAAGAGCAATGTCGCATCCGCAGTAGTGTCTCCGAGATTATGAATCTGATGAATGAGTCCAAACTCATTAGTAACATATATGGTAGCTCTACACCATAGAAGAAGAAAAGAAAAGTGGACATACGGTGAAAGTGAAAACAGACACAGGAAAACTGCTTTCTTTGTAGTTGTGAGGTATAAAAGGTGAAACTTGACGACAAACAATTCTAAGCTCTGGATCAGGTTCACCTGTACATCCACGTTTTTTAGCCTCATACAACAAACAAACGCAGCAAGTGTGAAACTATAATTACATAAAGCATATATATTACCCTCATTGATTGTCCAAGACCTCGGATATAAAGCATGATATGTAGACTTGTCTCCTTTCAGATTCCAGTCCCATGAACCAATTCCAGATTCCGACTCTTGTCTATTTCGAATATATATTAATATTGAGAAAAATAAATTTTTTTACCTGCAAGCAAGCCAACAAGCAGCAGCAGAGAGTATTGTAATAGCTTACTTTGCCAGCTTTGGGTTTAAAGGACATAAGACGCTGGAGTACTTTTTACCATTGGCTCGGGAAACAAATGCCTGCATCAGAAAATTTTCACCCATAAATCTCCCCCAGATATTGCTGGTATCATCATAATTTGCTTCCTGCAACTATCTTCTACTGCAAAGTCTAATATGTTTTTGTAACTTACTGAGAACTGATTTGCAAGAACTGGTTCATCTTCACATTTTGGAGGGAATAGCTGCCATCTCTGGAATTCACCTTTAAAACTCCTTCCTATGCTACCAGAACTGCATTTAATCATAGTTTAAATACATATACAGTGAATAGAAAGGTTACAATTGTGATCAGGAAGATGGAACTTGATTAAAAGAAAAGGAAAACATACCCAATACCTCCAAGTGGAACACCATGGGAAGACGTTACAGAGTGCTTAGAAAATGGATCTATGAAGGCCAACTGCAGTTAATAATATTGTTACAGTATATACCAACAAAAAAAAAAACGCATTTGTGGAGATGTGCAATTTGTTTTACCCTTCCCTTGGCAGCTTCTTCTCTGACAAGAAACCATAACCGAATGCCAATAGGAGCCTACAGAAACGAAACATTTCATAAAGAGTGAACATGTTTCCCCATTTTCACATATTCAATCTGCATCTCAATGTTTTCTACATGCTAAGCATTTATCAACCGAATAGACAAGATGAAATGCCAACAGTGACGTTTTAGAATTATAGGTACCATCTGGAGAATCTCTTTAGCAGTCAGAGCGAATTCCCGGGGAGCCTTTGCGTCACTGTCTATCTTTCTTTGCCATGTCAACGATGCTGGTACTGCCGGATCAACCTGCTGATTGCATAAGTATGCGAAATAATAAAGTTATTAACACAAAAATTCATGTAAGAAAGCAATATTGATAAGTAATAAGTTTACTATATCCCACTGGTTGTCCAGTCTTAGGTCATAAGCATTCTTCTCAACAAGAAAACATCTCCAAACAATCAAACTCAGAGATGAATGTAACTTAAAAACTTTGTCTGATGCAGATAACATACTTGAGGAATCTAAGAACTAACTATAACAGAATCCAGCAAGTTTAAGCAATCCAAATTAACTATCTGTAGAAGCAATTCAAAAAACTTACTTTAGTAGCAGAAGACTTGACATCTTCACCATTATCCATAAAGTTTGCCTCAGACATTGTTCCTGAAACACAAACACAACCCTTGTGGTTTCTTGTACAACTGAACAATCCTAACTACTTCTTCATCTACCCTTTTTCTCTCATTAATCGGCTAAGAATATTTTTTTCACATCTTAAAACCCCATTAGAACAAGGATACACAATACACAACAATATAATTCTGCATAGGATTATTCATTAAGATAAGATTAACAAAACGATTACTCTGAATTTTTGATGCAGGAGAAGGTTGAGAGGGGTTGAATTGAACAAGCGACTGGATCAAGAAAAGCAAAATAATGTGGGAAACAAAATTAAATCGGGAGAATTGTTTTCTCAGAGACGATCAAGACGAAGAATATTTGATTAATCAGAAAAAAAACTTTTAAAAGTTGGATTACTTTTTCAACAGAAAGTGGATGGTGATGTGTAGTTGTTACTTGTGGACAATAGGTTTTGATAAAATATCTCCTGGATAATTGGATAATGGCCCCATGTACAGAGTTTTAAAACTTGATTGCAAATTAGACTATTGTTTCAATATATCTTTTTAATATGCTTAACCATAATTATGTAGATTTTTATATAAACCATTATCTCTTTAACAGTATAAAAATTCAGTTGACAAAAAGTCATAGAAGCAACGTAGAGTTTTTTTGTAACTAAATGCTAGGATTCGCAAACCTAAGGAAATAAATTGTTCAGTCAAAGAAAAGGAAAGAAATTGTCAGAGTATTGTTTTGTCAAATTGTCAGAGTATTTTATTTGCAGTTAATCATATTTAAACTAATCTTCTATCTTAATAGTTGGATACAAATAATAATAATGATAATAATAGTTGGTTTAAATGATAAATAAATTCATGGAAGTTTATTTAGTAAAAGTTTCAAACAGTTAAAAGTTTGTCAGCTAATTTTGTTGCAAACTAGACTAATTTTCCAACATATCTTAGTAAAAGTATTTAATTAAAAAGAGAGAGATTGTAAATCAAATGGATGTTACCTTCTTTCTTAAGCAATGTAACATTTTTGCTTTTGCAACTAATGCTAGGACTAGGAATAGGATCCGTCGACAAAAACATACGAATAAATAAAGTTAGTTGTAAATAATATAAAATTACTCTGTAGTATGTCTTATTGACTGGCAAGTAATATTTAATAACTAAAACAATGATAATAATTATTAGCACACGACTCACAATGGCAAATCCAACACAAGCCGTGTGGAATGGTGGTGTTTTAGAACAACAAGTAACAAAGCAGCAAAGACAATGTCTACACGTTACTTGCACATTTTCTATCATCATGTTTAATATGTGAACCTATGAAAACTCGGAACCTCCACGATTGCATCATTTTAAAATTTAAAATTTAATCAGTTCTTGACTGTGTTACCCGAACCGAACCAAAAACCACTATAACTCAAACTTAAACCAAACCAAAATTTGAAAATACATGAAAAGTTCCTAAACTTCTAAAACCAAAACACCAAAAACCGAAATGCTCGAACCGAGTTTGAATGCGGAGAACTAATAGCGCATCTACATTTAAAGTGCGAAGAAAACATTCTATTATTTACAATATTTAACTCTTTTTGATGGAGGTACATATGTGGTTTATAGATAAATTAAAATATAGATAGTATTTTAATACCTGATTTTGATTCGCGGTCGAACCGTTAAACTTGGTGACCGTATATAATTTGGTTTCAATTTAATGAAAACTCGTTAACTAAAAATAGGATAAATTCTCAAAATCACCAGTAATCACTAAATCGACACCAGTTGACCCAGTAAAAAACCAAAATTTTTCATTAAACTTCTCATATATTTTTTAATAGTACATATAATTGAATAAACTATTTGATTGTTCATATAAGGTAAATGCATTGTATTTATGTTTTGCTTTTGATTTATAGATTTTGTAATGATTATTGTAAGGTTACATTTGTGAGTTTTGGTATTAACGTTATTACAAATTGAGTATAATTGAATTAAATTAAAATATCAGACATAATTTTTACTTAAATTAATTATTTGTTTGTCTATAAAGAAAAATAGTTTGGATACAACTTATATACATAATTACGATTTAATATTAATATTGTATAAATAATTAAATATAATTAATATTATTACAATTTTAATGTAGTAATTCATTTGTTTTGTTCAAAAATATACAATCAATTTAGACCTATTAAGAAAAATAATTTATGAATTGTTGAAATAAACTTTTTTACCGAGTCAAAGATGCAATAAATTAAATTAATAATTAAATATAATTTTAAGCTCAAAATCTAAAAGACTTAAATGCCATTAATGAGAAGTATAATTTCTGTGTAAAAGTAAATGCATTTTAGGAAAAATTAGATTTTACAGAGAAAATCAGAAATGTGTTATAAACCAAGTGGATTAGTCCTAACTTCTAGATGGGCCAAGTCCAGTCCGTGCAATTCGAGGTTCATCCGATCAATCCCTTCTCTTTGGTGGTCCGATTCAATCCGATATACACAAGGTAAAACTCGATGAACCCTAGTTTCTAAAACCTTAATCAAATGAACTTTGATTAAAAACTAAGACCTAAAATCGATTTGGAACTTAGAAAGAAATCGTTAAGTTGATGGATAGATAGATTGCTTGAATTATGGTTTGATTGTTCAAACCCTAATCGAATCTATTAGTGTGCAAATCAAACCCTAAAAGACTTTGCTTGATTAAACTGATTGATTTATGATTAGAGGTTGTTTGATCATTGATTTGGCTGATTTAAATTGCTATCTAGGATGATCTAAAACCTAAACCTAATCGACTGAATGATAAACCCTAAAACACCAAATCAATTGAAACCCTAGAATTTCATACCGTATATTGTTTTGATTTGATTGTATTAGGTTGTTATATTGATAGATAATCCATGTCTTAGGTTGCTAGATTGATTCTTAATTCATATCTAAACCCTTAGATGATTGTTAGGTTGATTAGGGAATTATCCCTAATGCAAAACCCTAATCCTAGATCCGTGTAGGCCAAACCCTAATTTCTTAAATCCTAATTCTTATGTGAGTTAGGTTGATAGATTACTTGACTAAATATTGTTTGGCCAAATTATAACATGTCTTGGTCGAATCTAACACCTAGGATAACCGAACCTAGGCGATGTGACCTTAAGACCCAATCTGACCATATAGACTTAGGACTTAACCATGTTGTGATCCATTGCTTGATTTAATACTTGAACATATAGATCACAACCTGATAGGACTATTGCATCATTCATGGCCGTGTGGCCTTATTTGTTTAAACCTTGGTCGAATTGCTTGAATGATTGGTCGATAGATTTGATTACTATATGATCGGATTGATTGAAATCTAAATTGATTGATATATGCCTTTAGATGTCGAAACTCAACAACCTAGACTATTCAGCCCTAAATCTTTCTGGAGACAATTACCTACAATGGGCATTGGATACAAAGATTAGCCTGAAGTCTAAAGGACTTGGAGAATGCTTTGTTGAGAACAATGAATCCAGTGAGAAAGATCGATACAGGGCAATACTTATTATTCACCATCACCTTGCTAAGAGTCTCAAAGATCAGTACCTAACCATTGAGAATCCTCTGGATCTCTGGAATGAGTTAAGGATGAGATATGATCACCAAAGAACGGTGTTATTACCTAAGGCATTATTTTATTTGAGGAATCTAAGGATCCAACACTATAAGTCTGTGGACGAGTATAACTCAGCCTTGTTCAAAATTGTTTCTCTTTTGAAACTATGTGGCAAGGTCATTACAGACAATGACATGTTGGAAAAGACCTTCTCAACCTTTTATACTAGCAATGTGTTGTTACAACAACAGTATAGAGAGAAGGGTTTTAAAACCCATGCTGATCTAATCTCATGCCTACTATTGGCCGAGACTAATAATGAACTGTTGATGAGGAACAGTGAAATGAGACCTCCTGGATCAACCCCATTACCAGAAGCCAACAAGGCCACGAATGAGAAGAAAGAAACTGAGGAAAGTAACCATGTCCAGAACAGACCACACGGCCACAACCGTGGTGGATGGAATGGTCGTGGTCGAAGGCACAATAACTCTTACGGTCGAGACAGTTACAACCATGGTCGCGGGAACCACAATAACCGTGGTCGTGGTCCCAGTTTCGGCCATGGTCGAGGCAGAGGTGGTCGTGGTACACCATTTAAACCATCACACTCGACAAATTCTGCTTATCATAGATGTGGTATGGGAAATCATTGGGCAAAGAACTGTAGGACTCCCAGGCACCTTGTTGACCTATACCAAGAAAGTATCAAAGGAAAGAATCCATAAGCCATTCGGTCCAAGATGATAATGGTGATTTCGATCATGATCAAGATGATCTCATGGAATATGAAACTTCTGATTGTCTTAAAGAGTCTAGTTGATTTCGGCATCAAACCTTGTTTTGTTCTAGTTTTTGTTTCATGCTTTCTTTGATATTATGTTTTCTTTGCTATACTACTTGAATGTTTTGGTTTTAAATTTATAATAAGATGAATGGTTTTCATTTGATAGAATGAAAGATGATACGAGCATACTGATTGTGGATAGTGGGTCAAGCCATACCATTCAAAAAGACAAAAGATATTTCATAGACTTGACCTTACACAATGCCAATATAAGTACCATTGCGGGTATAGCCAGCCTTATTGAGGGCCACAGCCAGGCTAGTGTCTTATTGCTTAATGGCACACACTTAGAGATAGATAATGCTCTATACTCGCCCAACTCTAAAAGGAGCCTATTGAGTTTCAAAGATATAAGGTTGAATGGTTATCATATTGAAACAATGGGCGAAGGAAACAAAGAGTTTCTTCAAATAGTTGATCACGGCCAATGCCATAAGAAAGTGATCGAGACTATACATGCATTCTCTACTGGTCTATACCATGCTACAACCAGTATGATAGAGGCTAATGCCACAGTGAACAAAAGGTTCACTGATGATTTCACTTTATGGCACAATAGGCTTGGCCATCCTGGTTCAAACATGATGCGAAAACTCATAATGAATACTAAAGGGCACATCTTGAAAGAAAGAAGAGTTATCCCAAAGAATCTCACATGTGTAGCATGTACACAAGGGAAACTCATTGTTAGGCCATTACCAGTCAAAGTGACTAAGGAACCATAAACTTTCTGGAAAAAATCCAAGGAGATATATGTGGACCAATACACCCACCTTGTGGGACGTTTAGATATTTCATGGTCTTATGCATCGACCAGATGTTCGCATGTATGCCTATTGTCCACACGAAATTTGGCATTTGCAAGGTTGCTTGCACAGATCATAAGATTAAAGGCTCATTTTCCAGACTTTCTTTTAAAGAATATACGTCTAGATAATGCTGGTGAATTCACTTCCCAAGCTTTTAATGATTATTGTATGTCCATGGGGGTAAGTGTGGAACATAATGTGGCACATGTCCATACACAAAACGGCTTGGCCGAATCATTCATTAAAAGAATCCAATTGATTGCTTGACCATTACTCATGAGGTTGAAACTCCCAGTATCTGCTTGGGGACATGCAATTTTACATGCAGCAGAGTTGATTCGCATCAGGCCATCTACTAAGCATAGATATTCACCATCCCAATTGATCACGGGTCATGAGCCAGACATGTCCCATCTCAAAACATTTGGATGTGCAGTATATGTACCGATTTCTCCACCACAGAGAACTAAGATGGGACCTCAAAGGAGGATGGGAATATATGTTGAATATGATTCTTCCACCATAATCAATTACCTTGAGCCAACCACGGGTGATCTATTTAAGGCCATGTTTGCAGACTCACACTTTGATGAGTCAAACTATCCAACATTATGGGGAGATAATAAACTGGTAAAGGAAATTGAATGGAATCGTCCATCAGTATCTTGGCAAGATCCTCAGACTAAAGAATGTGATATAGAAGTCCAAAAGATAATACATTTACAAAAGCTAGCTAATCAGTTGTCATACTCATTTGTTGACCCAAAGAAAGTGACAAAGTCACATATACCAGTTTGTAATGCACCAGTAAGAATTGATGTCCAAGAGAGACAAATTCAAGTTGCTACAAAGTCTAACATATGTCTCAAACGTGGTATATAAGGTTCCTCGAAAGGTTAAGAAAGGTGCAGAAAAGAAAATCGAGGAAATCGACATGGTCGACACAACCATAGTCGAACCGACCGTTGTCGGACCAACCACAGTCGGACAGCCCATGCTCGAATTGACCATGGCCGAACCTATACCAGAACAGGTCGATCCGAATGGACCTAATAAGGATGTTTGGGACGCCAAACCTCCAGGTACTGAGGATATTGATAACAATGAGATCTCAATCAATTATCTTATGTCTGGAATGAAATGCAACAGAAAAGATGTCGACATAGATGATATATTTGCATATAAAGTAGCACTTGAGGTTATAGATTTTAATGAGGATCAAGAACCCACGTCTATATTAGAGTGCACTCGTAGATCAGACTGGCTTAAGTGGAAAGAAGCCATAAACGTGGAGTTAAACTCTTTAAAGAAGAGAAATGTGTTTGGTCCAATAACAAGGACACCATATGATGTTAAACTAGTGGGATATAAGTTGGTCTTTGTGAGGAAAAGAAATGAACATGGAGAAGTTGTGAGATATAAAGAAAGGCTCGTTACATAAGGATTCTCACAGAGACCAAGAATAGACAATGAGGAAACATATTACCCTGTGGTGGATGCTACTACATTTCGATTTCTAATCAGTCTGGCTATAAAAGAAAAATTGGATTTACACTTGATGGATGTAGTAACAACATACTTATATGGTCCACTGGATAATGAGATATACATGAGAGTTTCAGATGGTATTGAGCTTAAAGATAAGAACAACATTGCATCAAACTGAACAAATCCATTTATGGACTGAAAAAAGTGGTCAAATGTGGTACAATAGACTGAGTGAATACTTAGTGAAAGAAGGATACAAGAACGATCCACTTAGTGAAAGAATGATACAAGAATGATCCGATCAGTCTATGCATATTCATAAAGAAGTTTGAAAACAAAGGATTTGTGATCATAGCAGTGTATGTTGATGATTTGAATATCATAGGAACATCTGGAGAGATTTCCCAAAGAGTTGAATATCTCAAGAAAGAATTCGAAATGAAAGACCTAGGTAAAACAAAGTTTTGTTTGGGATTACAGCTTGAGTACATAAACAATGTAATCCTTGTGCATCAAATGGCATATACTAAAAAGGTACTCAAGAGATTCAATATGGACCAATGTTATCCATTGTCATTGCCCATGGTGGTTCAATCACTTAGTCCAGAATCCGACCCATATGGTCCAAAGAATGATGATGAAGAAATATTTGGTCCAGAAGTGCCATATCTTAGTGCCATAGGAGCCTTGATGTATTTGGCAGCCACACTCGCCCAGATATATGTTTTGCAATTAATTTGTTGTCAAGATTTAGTTCATGTTCAACCAACAGGCACTGAAATGGAATTAAACATTTGTTTCGTTACTTACAAGGAACGACAGATCTTGGATTATTTTATACTAACCAATCATAAGAATGTTTAGTTGGTTTTGCTGATGCAGGTTACTTATCAGATCCACACCATGCTAGATCTCAGATAGGTTATGTGTTTACCGTTGGTGGAACGGCTATATCTTGGAGATCCATGAAGCAGACCATTGCAGCCACATCATCCAACCATGCTGAGATCCTAGCCATACATGAAGCAAGCAGGGAATGTGTTTGGTTGAGATCAATGACCCAACAAATCCGATCAGATTGTGGGATGGTCGATGGAAAGGAGGAACCGACCATAAAGTATGAACACAATGCAACATGCATAGCTCAGCTCAAAGATGGATACATTAAGGGAGATAGGACGAAGCATATACTACCCAAGTTCTTCTTTACCCACGAATTGCAAAAAGCAGGCAAGGTCGAAGTGGTTCAGGTCTGATCCAGTGATAACTCAACCGACCTGTTCACCAAGTCGTTGCCAACCTCGACCCTAAAGAAGCTATTACATCAAATTGGAATGAGAAGATTGAAAGATCTTCAGTGAGGTACGAAATAGGGGGAGTAATACACGTTGTACTCTTTTCCCTTAGCTATGGTTTTATCCCATTGGGTTTTCTAGGCCAAAAGTTTTAATGAGGCAACACTTAGGATGTATTACAAGGTTATTACATCCAAGGGGAGTGTTATAAACCAAGTGGATTTGTCATAACCTCTAGATGGGTCATGGTCGATGGACCATGGTCGATGGGCTTATGGTCGACCCATCTAGAACCGGTCCAAGTATAAACCTAGTTCATAGAGGTTTTGTAATCCTAGTCGAAATAGGATTAGGGTTAGCCGACTTTGGTAAACCTATTGCATGTTGGTTTTGAAAATTTTTCTTTTTCTATGTTTTGGAATATTTCTTTTTCTTGGGCGGCTGTAATCTTTATATAAAAAAACCCCTTATTCTTAATAAAAGAACAAGTTAACACACGATTTACTTTCTCTCTTTTCTCTTAGTTTACAACAAAATGATCATATTAAAGTAATATTAATAATGAATGCAGCACCAATATAGGACTGATGTTAATTTTACCAACACATTAATATCATAGTGATTTTCTTCCGGGTTTTTCCCAGATCACAACATCCAAACATTTTAATGTTTACTTTATTTCCAAATAATTTAATTCTAAGTCATGATCATGTTTGTGGATGTCTCTTTAATCCAACAGTTTAACTAAGTTCACTAAAATTCCTACACCAAAAAATTTAAGGTTCAAATCTGAGAAAATAAAAAGATATGCATATTATAAAGAGAAAATGCTACAAGAGATCTCACTATGATTTAATGATTACTGTGAAACGTGGATGTCATAAGAGATCATTGATTTTAACTATAAGATTTGAGATTAAAGTATAAAAAATTAAATTTTAAAGGTTTTTGTTTAGGATTTTAAGATTCAAATAGCCACAAAAATTTGTGCAAAACCCGTTGTTATTTTATAAATGGTCATGAAAAATTCTTGACTAAATCATTGGCAAATTTTAGATACATTTAGTTTCGTGACTACTTTGTCACAAAAATTTCGTGACGAATTTGTAGCTATTTCATCAATAGTCATCACAAAACAATTTGTGACTAAATCGTGGGAAAAATATACTTTTGTTGATTAGTCATGATTTTGGCTAGAGGTGGGCGTTCGGATACCTATTCAGGTTTGGTTCGGTTCTATTTTGGGTTTTGAGTTTTTAGGGTTGAAGATTTTAGCCTTATTAGGATATTTAGAAATTCCGGTTCAGGTTTAACTCGAATCTTTGCGGGTTTAGTTTGGGTTCAGATAACTTATTTAAATTTAAATTTAAATTCATATATACTTTAAATTTCTTAAAACCTAAAAATAAAAATAATATACAAAATATTAATTTGAATAATGTATGCCAAAATACCTAAATTTAACATAAAATTTTGTTTGGCTTGAATAATTGGATGGAGATCAATAGTTATTTTAAGTATTTTTGGTGCTTTAAGTATGGTTAGCTATTGTAAATATTTAGTCTTGATTATTTGTATTTTTTTCAAATATTTTAGATAACTATAAAATATCTTATACATTTGGATATTTTTAGATATTAAATCTAAAACTAGTTAACCTATTCAAGTATATAAATCTGATTTCAATATATTCTGATACCCAAAATAATTTGGTTTGGATCGGATTTAGTTTCGGTTCTTTAGATACCAAAATTTTAACCCATCTGTATATTTAACAAATTTTGGTTCGGGTTTAGTACTATATTTTGGATTGGATTCGGTTTGATTCTTCAGTCGGATTTTTTGCCCATCACTAATTTTGACCACAATTTTAGTGACTACTTTTTCATGAAATAATCGTGGCAAAATTGTGACTATTTATAGTCGCATTTTTATTTCGTGACAGGGATTAGACATGAATAGTCATGTTTTTCATTTCATGACTTTTTTCGAATCTAATTAAGAAATACCCACAATTTGTTTGTGAACATTCGTGACTATAGGTAATTATTCTACTAGTGCATAACGAAACAGTGACAAACATTGTCTTAAGCTATTGTTCCCTTGTGGATCATCACTTTGTAAGCAAGCTCACAAAAAAAAAATGCTTGTGATTCCCATCTTCTGCAGCTATAAGTCATAGTGTGCAAGTTTACTCCATAAGCACATTCATTGATATTATATTCATACGTTTTGTTGGTGGGACATTCTATATGTGTTCTTATATATATATATACTCTAATGGCTGCTGGCTGTGTCATCTCTTTGGGCTATATGAACCATTGCAAGTCGTTCAAGGGTCTCTAAAATTGGCAGAAAGCCTATCACAAATTTTACCTATGGAATTTTTAGTCGTTCAATGGTCTCCACATTTGATGCGGCCATCAAATCCATGCCTCGACTAGAGCTTTATCAAACCGGCCAGACCAACTACCTAAGTGATACTAGTGATAGAGATTCTTTTGAAGGCGTATATCTCCACAGCCAAAAAGTATTTTGGCATGAAACCAATTTTCATGGATATTCAACTCAACAATGTGTCACTGGAAATTGGAATCACCAGAAAATATTAACAGAGCCAGAAGTTAGGGATTTTACAAATCATGCCATCTTCTCAGCACCAATGGGCCAGTTCAGCCATATTTCGGGTCCTACAAATTCAACCATGAAAAAACCTCAACCCAAGGAAATTGTTATGTTAAGGATATCCTTATAAAATCCCAGAGAAAGAAGAACCAAGACCGAAATCCAATCCAACCAAAAGATCTACTTGGTTAATCAAATTGGCCAAACGACATCAATTTGAGAAACTTTCCAACCAAATAAATTTGGTTCAACCCAAACTTATTTGTGGAAGCCAGGAGAGCATCTCAATCATCCATAAGACACCCAAGAAGTCCTTATCCACACCAGCACCCATGGATCAGGCGGATCTTCATTTGCACCAAATTTCCATATTTGGCAGCATTTACACTTCTTGCCTTAAAGGAGTTTCTTCAAGTTATCTCTAAAAACCAACAGCCATATTCTTAATCAAGGCACTTCATAAACATATCAGGAAGGCTCTTAAACCGTGGAACCATTAAGAAGCTATCAAGATACAAAGAGAACATCACAACTTTCTTTTGGCCAAGATTCTCTCATTTAAAGCCTAACGGCTAGTTTCTGATTTTCAACATATTTTCTCCTTTTGTTTAGCTTTCTAAGTTATTGTACTGAGCCTATATAATCTCATTAGAACCCTCATTGTAATTCACAAATATTTTACCTAAAACCTATTAAACTTCTTAGTTTCTTTTCTCCAAAGTCTTTGTGTCTTTGTGTGAATTTGATCATCAAGCCTTGTGTGAATTCACTAGTCTAAGTGATTGGCGAGTTAGTCTGCTTGTGAAATCAGGCATCCTACTTCGTGTTTGATTGTGGAATCAGTCAGCAGATATCCCGTATCATCATCAACTTTTCCATCCAGCCGGTTTTAAGGTTGATTAGATCGATTGTACAAACCACCCCTCTTGTTGGATCGTCCATCATGTTTGATCCAAGGATATTGTGAGCCTTTGACAACTTAGGCTTACATCATTTATGGTATCAGAGCTGAAGTTTCTTCAGCATCAGGTTGCATACAGCCTATCTCTTTTTATTTGCAATCGTTTGTTTTATTTTGTTTTGCATTCATAAATCAAAAATCCATGAAAAATGTTTGTTCATCTTGTTCATCTAATTTCAGTTTTTCATAAACTTAAAACACATAAAAATTTCATATTTGTTTCTGTTCCATTTAGTTTATCTTGTTTCTTCTCATACAACCATAAGACCCATAAAAGAAATTGTTTTGTTTCTTGTCGCAATTAGTTGTTTCATTTCGGTCAAAAAATAAAAACCATAAAAAGTGTGTTCATCAATCTGTTCTTTGATACTCATTACTGTCGAGTTTATTGCTTCTTTAGATCCTTTCCCATTCAAATAAAATCATAAAATGTGTTAGTCATAAGTGCATATCCGAACTTGCCATTTTTATTCAATTTTCAAAACTCTTTACAAAAACATTTTTTCTAACAAATCTTCTTTCTCCTTTTTTGTTTTATTTGGACCAATTAAAAATAAAAAATAGATTTTTGCAGTTTTATTTATTCCTTTTAAAGTTAAACAAAAATGTATAAACATATATATATATATATATGTATATATATTTTTGTTTAACTTTAAAAGGAATAAATAAAACTGCAAAAATCTAATTTTTCTTTTGAAGGTTCTGAAAATTTCCATATTATTTGTAGTAATTTTTTTTCTATTACTTTGCTTGTCACATTTACTTCTTAAAACTTGATTCTGAATACCTACTTTTATTCTTTGCTAGGTATTGTCCTATAGCCTTGCAACTATGGAGAGTGAAGATGAAGATGAAGAATACAACACCTCTGAAGTAGATTGGGGTGAAGAAGCGGATCATGCTTGTTGGGATGATGAAGCAGATCACACTGAAGGTTACTGGTACATAGACCCTGATCTGGAATGTACCCCAAACGATAAACAAGGAGGTCACGAAGAAGCAGAACCATTTGAACCAGAATTAAACTTGTTATGGTCCCAAATCCCAGCTCACCTATGATCAAACTACTCATCTGTTTATGAAGATAGTTCTGATGGGGAACTCTATGTTCAAGCTTGTCAAAGGAGAGCAAAGACCACCGTGGCTTCACAAGCAAGAAATTACCATGGGAACCAATCAAGCCATTTCACAGTAAGCCATGCAACCACAAGGGTGGTCACTTCTATCAGAATCGCTTGGATGCACCATCTATACAATTTTCTGGTCATAAGCAAGGACCAAGTGCATACCTAAGATGGAAGGAAGATATGGATAAATGGTTTAGGACTTGGAGAATTCCAGAGAAGCTAAAGCCATCTTATGCAAAACATACTTGTTGAAGAAGAAACATGAAGAAAGGAAGCCCAATCGATCGATGGGTTTCTGCCACAAAACCCCATCGATCGATGGGAACTCTGCGGATGAAATGTGCTAAAGTAATCGATCGATTGTACAATACAATCGATCGATGGAACTAAAACTCTATCATATTACCTTGCATCGATCGATGCAGTTTTAGGGCAAAACTGCATCGATCGATTGGAGTCCTGCGACCACCAACTACACCAACCTCACCTACTTCACCTACTGCACCTACTTCACCAACTGCACCAACTCACCTTTCATTATCATGTCTGGAGCTTTTGAAAGACTTTACTGACATTTAAATAGAGGGGTTGTAACACATACCAAAGTAAGAAATATGAAATGAAAAACATGTTCTTCCCATTCTCATTCTCTCTCAAATCACAAACTCCTTCTATGTTTGATCATCTGTCTAACTAGTATATTCTTCTTTGTATTACTTCCGCAATTAAGCTATTCTTACATGGTATCAGAGCTTTAAGCTCCTACTTCATTTCCGCAAAACCTTCTCTATCTTTCTCTTTTATTCAGCAAAACTTTTATGTTATTCTCATTCCGAAAATCATAAAAATGGAGAAGGAAAACATAATTTCCGTGACCCTTGAGGGTCCTAATTATCTCTCATGGTCAAGAGTGGCCAGAATCACCTTGGGATGTCATGGACTTTGGGACAGCCATATCATGAAGGCTGGAACTTCAAAGAGGATGGCTGAAGAAGATAGATACGTGAACAACCACAACCAATGGGTTCAAGAAGACCAACAAGCTCTGGCTCTCATCTGTAACTCCTTGTCAAAACCAATCCTGAAGATCAATTCTCACATCAAAACCGCCAAGAGACTATGGGAGAGTCTTCAAATCGCTTATGGGTGTTTATGGGAGAGTCTCCAAACCATCTATGAGAACGACCGGTTCCTCAGTTTTCTCCTACACCTAGACTCATCATTCAACACACTGATAAAGAATTTCTTTACTGGAAGAAAGATTTCATGCCTAGATGATGGTGATCCTCTCAAAGGCCAGCCGGATAAATGTAAACCCAAGGAGCAGCAAGCAATTCAAGGGAGAACCATGTATTCTGCTCACATGGGTGATTCAACTGAAGACATGTGGAGAAATCAAGTTGGTACGACCTCATCTGATGGTTTTGTGACCACTCTCATGGCTTCCAAGAAGGCTGGTACACATTCTCTTGACTCTAAACCTATCATAATAGATTCAGGAGCAAGCCATCACATGATTTGTGATAGGAACTTGATTAGTAATATCCAGCCTGTCGTAGGGAATGTAGTCATAGCAAATGGTGATAAGGTGAAGATAGAAGGGATAGGGAACCTTAAAGTGTTTGATAAGGAATCTACTGCCTTGTATATGCCTGGATTTTCATCTAACTTGTTATCAGTAAGAAGGGCTACGATTGATTTGGGCTGCCAAGTTGTGTTCAGACCAGATGAAGTTGAGTTTCAAGACCTGAAGACAGGAAAGGTCATTGGAAAAGGGCACAACCATCAGCAGATGTATCATCTTGAGAGGAATATGGTGCCAGAATCATCTATGCCTCACTGCCTGGCTAGCACCGTTAATGGCGCTGAGAACACAATATGGCATGCCAGATTGGGACATCCCCATACAAGAGCTCTAAACCTGATATTCCCTGGAGTGGTGTCTAAGAATGAAGAGTGTGAAGCCTGCATATTGGGGAAGCATTGTAGGACAGTCTTTCCACGGTCTGGCACCACCTATGAGAATTGCTTTGACTTGGTTCACTCTGATGTATGGACGGCTCCATGTGTATCAAGGGAGAATCACAAATACTTTGTCACCTTCATTGATGAAAAATCCAAATACACTTGGTTGACACTGATTCAGTCCAAGGATAGGGTGTTAGACGCCTTCAAGAGTTTCCAAGCTCATGTCTCCAACCACTTCAATGCCAAGCTGAAGATCCTCAGATCAGACAATGGTGGAGAATACACAAGTCATGCATTCAAACAGTACCTGGCTCAACATGGAATTATTCATCAAACAAGCTGTCCATATACTCCTCAACAAAACGGAGTTGCTGAAAGGAAGAACAGACACCTGATGGAGGTAGCCAGATCAATGATGTTCCACACCAATGTTCCAAAGAGATTCTGGAGTGATGCGGTGGTGACTGCTACTTATCTGATCAATAGGACTCCAACTCAAGTCCTCAAAGATCTATCACCGTTTGAAGTCCTTAACCAGACTAAGCCGGCTTTGGACCACTTACGGGTATTTGGATGTCTCTGCTTTGTGCTGATACCAGGGGAGCAGAGAAACAAACTGGATGCCAGGAGCACAAAAGCGATGTTCATTGGCTACTCTCCAACACAAAAGGGTATAAGTGCTATGATCCAGTAGCCAGAAAAGTTTTAATATCAAGGGATGTGAAGTTTGTGGAAACAAAGGGATATTATGAGGTGAAGAATTGGGATGATCTGAGGGACTTACCGCAATCAGAAAGAGCCACAAACCTCAGAATCATTTTGGAGAACTTCGGCATTGGCATGTCTCCAGCAACTCAAGAAACAAGAAGGAATATCCCTGAAGCTACTGCACCTGTTCCAGAAGCTGTAGTTGAAGAAGATGTGATTAATGGAAATGAAAAAAATGCCCATCCTGACCCTGA
>CAJHQP010001444.1:0-115144 GCA_905132765.1 Moricandia arvensis | reverse complement strand
GCTGCTGAACGCAGTTCACTAGTTTGCTATATATTTTTTGGAGAGGATGACGAGCGGCTTTGGATGGTCTTAATGAGAACGAAGATGAACCTCTCACAAGTCACAACAGTGATCTGGAATTTGACAGGGTAGATGACTTCCTTAAATGACCATGACTATGTTCCTAGCCAGGGTTAGCTTCATTAGGGATGTTTTAATTATATTGAACTCTTTTATCAGCATGAGTGTGAACATCATAATACTATTCAGGAACATAGTCAGGGTGTTGAGGAAGTCATCTTTAAATACATTTGTGTCTGTGCAAGCAGATTGTTGTTGTGAGGTTCAACGTCATCCAAAAAACCTGCAAGCTGCTCGTCATCCTCTTCAAAGAAAGACTAGAGACTCAACTAAATACAGCCAGGGCCGCATCTGGGCATAGGCTAGTGAAACCTTGGTCTTGCTCACATGAACATAGGACCCAAATTATTAAAAAAAAATATATTAAAGTTTTTAAAGAGATGTTTCGAGCCTCCAAAATTTCAGATCCAGCCCTGAAAACAGCACACACTTAAGGAGCCTTACGTGTAATATAATCTAGAAAAGAAAATTCAAAAATAGAAAACATGTTGAGCAGCCAAAATCTGTCTAAGCATTTTAGTATTACTAAAAATGGAACTTAATACACCCAAAAATAACATGAACTCTGAAACCCCCAGTGACTTTGAACTTGAGTAAGTAAGTATATGATTTTATATTTTCCACAAGAAGTAAAGTGAAACACAAGTCTATAATGTAATGTGAACTGGTTAAAAAGAGTGATGAGTGTACCTTTAGAAGAAGGAAGCTCTTTGCCATCTTTCTTGTAATACTCTCTGATTGAAACCAAACTCTTCCCTCTAAACTCCTGAATCGTCACTCTCCTCTTATCCGACAGCTTTAAAGACAAAACACATATAAGTAAGAGATTATTGGCTTTCTAGTGACACTAAACGGACACTTACTCGGCAAATGATTAGGTCGCCGTCATCGTCGAACTCTTTGTCTCCCTTACCTCCACCATCCTCAGCTCTTTCTTCCTCCTCATCCTTGTCCTGTTGTTGTTTGGATTCGACTTCTTCGAGGAACGATTTGACGATGCCTCTTACAAAGGCCTTGTGAGATTTGTCTGAGAGATCGATTCCGAGTTTTTCTGAAGCGAGATTGCGGACCTTGAACTCTGTCATCTCCGTCATGTCTGATTCCTTTAGGATCTCTCTCACCGTTTCCTCGATCTTCACCTTGCTTTCTTCCTCCATCTTTAGGGTTTTTCTTTTTTCTTTTTTCTTTTAGCGGCGGCGGCTTCTCTGAGAATTCTGTCGTGTAGTTTGAAAACGGAGGAGATTAAAACAAATCAGGTAATCAGAGATTTTTTCTCTTGTCCGGTTCGGTTCTTTTCTTCAAACGGCACCGTTTTGAGTGATCCAACGTGGCATCCGCTACATAGCGGTTTAGAAGTTTGCTTACGTTAACCAATATGTTAACCGGTTTTGGTTTCGAGGATGACACATTAAAAGCACAAAAGGAATATAAGCCATTTTGAGTTTTGAAGGTTATATACTACAAAACAACAATAAGTCAATAACTCTAGCACCATTAAGGTGCTTATCTCTATCTGAATGGAACCACTAATCTACATCACAGAAAGAAACAATAAACAAAAACAAACGAAATTCATTTTCTTATTCACTGTAAAATTTATTGGTCTGCAAAATTTTATCTCTAGGATTACTGGTTGTGTTTACAAGATGCGTTATGGAATCAAATTAACCAAAATCTTACAAAAAAAAAATCAATCTTTTTAAACCAAAATAAATAATTAATCAAAATAACCAAATTTAATCGAATTAGCCAAAAAATTAAGTTTTTACATGGAATTTAAACTGAAACCAAAATCTTGTTAATCTGACAGAATTTTGTTAACCAACTGCTAATTAAATTTTTGTTCAGCTTAATCCAGAAATATTTCATCCTAATTTAACCAAACCCAAAAAAAAAACGGAATAGCTTGAACCGAACTAACCGTTGGCGAATAGACTACACAACCTTTTTTGTAACAAAAGAGATTTAAAAAAGTGCAACACCAAGACTTCTTTGGAAAATCACCCATTATAATACTAATCTCGCCTAAACATGTTTAATTACAGAGTTCTAATGGTATTTGGTGTATTAGTGTCAGTATGATCGCACTTTATTCGCAAATGTTTATCACTATATAAAGTACCTTAAGCTCTAAGGGCACTATTGTTACAAAAAGGGCATCATAGCAATTTCACATGTATGTTTATGCTGCAAACTACCTTACCTATCATAATGACACTAGTAATTCAGTGACCAGAACTGACAAATGAGAATAATCTCTTCCATGTAATTAATATAACTTCTCATCTTCAAATTTTTCTTTTTTCATGCAGTAGCTTGAGAGGAGACATAATCTCCAAAACTCATGGAGAAGACAAAAATAGATAACTTAAATATTTATTTACGTTTTGAATACTGAACTAGTTGTTTCCCTGGTCATCCTATTTACGCATCTGATTGTCACTTGCACTTGTCCTTGTGGTGAGCTCCGGTGGTAGAAGAAGAAGCGGCGGTTTCAACATATTGCTCGGCGAGTTTCTTAATCTTGTCGCCTTCTTTGATCAAGAAGTTAGCACTCTTGGCTTTGCTATGATACTTCATCACTTTCTCTCTGGTTTTCGTCACTGCCCATCTGTATTGATCCACGTTTATCACTCCGCTCTTACACAGTGGTCTGATATGTTCTTTGATGTATGCTTCAACCTAAAAAACAGAGAAAACGGTAATCAACACAGGAAATAAGCAATTTTGACTTGAGAAATTTAAAAGCTTTTGTTACCTTCTTGGTGATGGAGTCACTGAACCCATCAGCTTTGCTGTTCTCTTCTTTAGACGGCTTCTCGCTTGGATTACAGTTTGGGATCTTTTTGGGAAGTTTTTTCTCTTGAATGGAAGACTTTTCGAAGTTTGAAGCAATGAACTCTCTGTTCGTGTTGCTCTCACACTCTGAATCAGGTGCTTTAGTTTGAAGACCGTTGTCCGCAGATCCTTCCATGAGAGGCTTCTCAACTAGTTTCTCCGTCCCAGGTCCGTACAGTTCTTCACATTCAGCTAAAGAAAGGATCTCACCTCCCTCTCCTTCTCCCTCGCCCTCTGTCTCAGCTTCAGCTTCAACCTCAGCCTCTGGCACAGGCTTCACAGGAACAATGCTCTTCCTATCTTCTTCACCATTTGTTGTCACTTTCTGGTTTATTGTTGTTTCTTCATTCCCCAAGACCTCAGATTGATTTATAACTTTCTCAGATTGAACAGTGGATAAAACTACCTTCACCTTAGTCAAACCTTCATCATGCATTGTTTCTAAAGCCTTTGTAGCCTTGGTAGCACCAATATAGTCTTCGTCATCCAACTCATACTCAAAATCCCCAAAGATGTCTGTATCAGGAACTGAACCAATGTCCAGTACATTATCTGGGCCTGCCTGCTTAGCTTTGTCCAAAGAACTGTCTTCTTTATCTGGAGGAACTTCTGATGAACGGTTCGGGCTGTTTGGTGGTGAATCAACAAGACCAGCTGCTCTGAGCGCTTGAAGGACGGCTGGATCATCTGAATTTTTATCATCAACATGTTCTATTCCGTTATTAGACAGTGGTGATGAAGTAATTGGTTCTAAAGCATTATTGTCCATCGCTTTGCTCTCCGAATGGTGCAGTATTTCTTGTGAGCATAGATTCAAATACACAACTTTGCTACTTGATTTGTCAGCGATCACTTTCTCAATATTTATAGCATCAGCAACGGCTAGTTCTGTCGCTGCACTTCTTCGAACTTCAAGAAGATTTTCTTTCTTCAACAAATGTTCTGTCAGCCGGTATAATTGTGCCTGCAGCAAGAGTGATTGGCTTATGAACAAAAACAAACACATGTGGAAATAACAAAGCTAGGTATTTCACCAATTTGTTTTTCCAATCAACAACACACATAGCACTGATGAAGCTAGCTATAAACAAGCATGAAATCTTGTATTGTTTCCGAGAAAATGATTTGGAAACTTGCCAGGTAGACCTCCTTTCATATGTGTCTATTCCTTTACTAAGTGAAACATGTACTCATAGCTCAAACCTATTCTGCCATCAAACCTAGAGCTAACAATCAAAAGAGTGACTTCCCCTTCAATATCTAGAACCCAGGTAACTTATTATGAGCTTAGAATAAATCAATACCACGAAGAATTAGAAATTTAAGTAAAAAATCTATTCACGTACCTGCCTAACTGCAATAGGAACTTTATTATGGCGACTGGTCGCAAGGCTTGGCCTCATATCAGCTGGAAGTTGAGCCTGATAGCAATCATAGAAAACAAACAAGCTGAACATTTCAAAACAACAGATATGTAAAAGCTGACAAGGCAAGGGCCGAGAATCACACACCAACAATGGATAATTCCCTTTGAGCTCAGGAGAGCCTTCTTTGTCTTCGCTTGAGTTGCTGCCTGCTAAAGCTTTCTTTCTTGCAAGAACCTGCAATGCCCATTTCCTTTTGTCTTTCTTCAGCTCATCTGGATTCTCCAAAATAGGGGGTTTGCTTCCCGAGTTTATTTTTGATCCAGCAGCATTTGAGTTGCTCCCCTTGACATCACTGCTCTTTGGTAGGGTCTTGTCCATTCCTGTGGTTTTTGCATTGTTTTGAGAGATCCCCGTTTCTTTCGATCCCACAAGAGGTTTGATATCATGATTTCTTGGGAACACAGAGGTATCAGCCAAATATAATCTGGAGAGAATAGGATCTGAAGCCTGTGGGTTTTCAGATGAAACGTTTGTCTCAGCGTCAGCTGGTTTTTTCTTCAAGAGGCTAAGAACAGACTTCAGAGTCTCAATTTTCTCAGGCTTTCCAGTTTTCAAGCACCGATGCTTCCAGAACTCGACTTCACAGTCTCGATGCCATGCACTTTTCCGCTTCCCATTTGAATCTGCATAAATTTTCTTAGTGAGATTCTCTCGGACTTTTCCTTTCTGCAGCATCAACTTCTTTGCCTTCAATGCCAGAGCCGGAATTTTTCTAGGTGCTTCATCCGTTTTGGAACCTGCCACAGCAGCTCTGAAGGCGGCCAAGAGTTTTGGATCAAATTGGTCTTTTCTGATGTCTTCCATTGATTTGTTACGAACGGCCTCTCTTATTTCTTTCCTTAGTTTCTCAACCAGAACCAATGACTCTTTATCATCTTCTGGTGTCTTCTTAATCTTCTTTACCCTCAAACCAACAGCATTCTCTCCTTCTGAAGACTTATCCGTAGTATTTGGAAACGTGGGTTTCTTTTTACTCCCAAATCCTTTAACAATGCTGAATATATCAACAGTTGTATTGTTTGAAGGGGATCTGCTCTCTTGCTGCATGGTAGCTTTTTCTTCCATTTCCTCTACCTTTGGTTTAACTAGACGTTCTGCAATCTCAGCCTTAGTGTTCGGATTTTCATCATCGCCACTGGTAAAGAAATGTCACAAAGAAATGACACACGCTCAAACATTTGATACGAATCAGGGAATGATGGTACCAAGAAAAGAAGATTTCATCTGTGAAACTGACCTGCAATCTGAATGTTTTCTCTTTAAGCTGACAACACTAGCAACATCTGAATTGGAAACGGCTGTACTGGAAAGAGCTGGAAACACAATACAGCATATAGGACCGTGTTAAACTATGCACATGCAGGTAACAATCCAATTGCATTAAGCCATAAAAAGAAAGAAACAGAAGATAAACAGGACAACATAGGAAAGTATGTTTCTTACATTTCTCATCATTGACCGACAGACAATCCTTTTCTTCAAGTCCTGTAAGGGGGTCTACAGTTGCATAAAAGGAAAAATTATCACTACCAGCAGCAGCACTGAACAAAGCATATTCAGAATCTATACGTGACCAGAACGTACAACTAAGCCTTAGAAGAAATTGTATTACTAATCAATATACCTGCTCTATTCTCCATGTGTATTTCAGATGATAAATCATGTGGTAAGGACTGAGTGAACTTCGATTTTCCTGGGGCCTGCTCTGTATTTTCTTTCGTACAACATATTTCCAGCTTCGAGCTATCAGGATCTCCATACACCGTAGCTTGAACTAATGATGCAGAGGTACCACTTGGTTTCATAGGCCACTCATCTCCTTTGACTGTTGATACGACAAGAGCTGTCTCGCCATCATCAGCAACTGTAACTGAAAAATTTCCAGAGAAGATAGCCTCGACTGAGCATTCGCTATTTGTGCTCTCAGGAATCTCTGGGGGTTTTGTTGTCTCCATTGGTGAAGCATCAGATTCAAGTGGTTTTTCACTTGATAGACACCTGTTCACACACAAAGGACGAGAGACTATGACAAGATAGCTGAAAAACATAGAGAAAGGGGATAATATGGCTAAGTATTAGATTTCACTTAGATTTGGTTAATTGTATCTTTTCTAGTTAAACATAAGCCTGGACATGGAAAAAATTAAGCAAATCAGTGAAAGGCTAGAAGCTCTCACATAAAAATATGTCTGCCTAATCTGCTAATACCAACGGAGACAATAAAATGAAAGCGGCACTGGTTAATTATATCAATCATATTTTATGCAATCATCTATAGTCAATATATGAATGGAACCTACCTCGGACATACCCATGTATCCTCTGATGCGATTTCCAGATCAAAACCCACACAAACAGCATGATACCTGTTAGCACATAGCACATGGAAGAATATAACAATTAGAAGGTAACTTTATGATTAAATTATAAGACCATATAAGCATGCTCTAAAGATGAACAATCTAGAACAATAGAAAGGTAAGAACATGCACGTGCAAGATTTTTTGTTTACATATCATATAATAAACTTTCTTCCTGCAATGGTGATTGTTAAAAACCGGTAGGGAAACTAAGTTGTAAACACAATAATCTTTATCTAAAAGCTTAGAAGACACAAACATTATAAGGCACTGTAACAACTTAGATAACACCAGAAGTTCACCACACAAAAAACTTCAGTGATCCAAGAAAGGAGGTAAAAGAACCAACCTGACACATTACACATAAGAAACAAGCCATGAATAAGGTTCAACAGGTAATAGTTACCATGTGTCACAAGAATCACAAGCAATTGATGTATCGAGGTTGGAATCCCCTCCAATGTAATTGAAGGTGTTACGGATCTTGCAGAGATCTCCTTCTAAACAGATAACTGCCTACAAAATGATTAGGAAAGGTAAACAACGTAGTTTGTAGTTGACTTAGAAAAGGCATATATATGATAATACTTACATTTTCGTCAATATAGTGTGAAGGAGAAGAGAGGGCGTCAGTCTCCTCCTCAGCACACCAAACTTCATCTCTGCATTTATGTATTTGATAGTTAAGCTTAACCTCAGCAGATACAACAGTTTTTCTAGCATATACAATAATCTATGGTACACAATTACATTTTCAACTTTTCAATCACTTGAATATGTTATGTCATTATCAATTCACGATATGCCACTCAACAAAGAGAGTCACTTAGATCGTTCAGGAAAGTAAAGTTCATCAGCGAGGAAAAGAGAAGCATGAAAATAGTACCCTGATAGCGAAACCTCATCAACCTTGCTGCTTTCCCCAAAATCATTCACCTTCACAATAAAAAAAAAAAAAACACATTAGCTAACCCAAGAGCCCCACTTACAAAAAGGATGAGAAATGTTGAGATAAAAAGAAACAGATATGAGATTACTTACAGGGACACATGTAATCAACTGAAACTCTCTCTGACATAAAGGGCATAGGTTCATGATAGAAGACCAATTATCAATGCATTCAAAGCAGAACCTAAAAATATTAGACATAAGCACCAACTATCAGTCTGCTTCATGATAAACAGTTCATCAGACACAAAGCAGTGAGGTAAGGCAACTGTAAGGACTCTAAGAAAACATAGAGCTAAAAGGGAAACAAGCAATTATTACCAATGCTGACAACAATCAAGAAGGCCTCTATCAACAATTATATCCATGCAAATCCCACATCTTTCCCCTTCAAATCCAGCCATATCCTGTTCAAAAGAAACTAAGTATCAAAACGAGGACTTGTAATGCACAAACACGGTTACTTAAACACATAACGTGAAATGCTTTACGCAGGGGTTTATGTTCATGATTCTAACTTTAAAGCTACATATACAGCTTTTCCAGGAGAATCATTTCCATGTTTAAGCTCAAGATTCACAAAGAGACCCAAGATTAGTTCAACCAAAAGTCCAAGTTTTTTACACTAACATTATGTTCAACTTCAGCAGCTTCGTCTTCAACCAAGTTCCCAGCGTCATAATCGAGCTCCATTTTCTGAAGAACAAAAACCCCAACATGAAGTGATCAAAGATGAAATCGATACGGGAACGAAACCCTAATGACAAAATCTAAATGAATACACTTACCACGGATCAAAAACTACGAAACCTAGAGAGAAATCTCAGAACCCCACCTAGAGATAGAAAGAGAGATATCTTCCTTGGAAAATTGATTAAAAGGTTAAAGTTTCTCTCACCAGGGGCAAAACGGTGAAAAGGTGTGAAATTTCACGGAGGGTGAAGATGATGACGTCACCTCCTTCCTCTCCCCAAAGAGACTTTGAGGAAAGAAATGAAATTAATTCTTCAATCTCGCTTCAGTATAAAAGTTTCCGTTTATGAAACGATTATCACACCTTTCTGGGTCGAATAATATAACTTTCTGCTACATGTGGGGCCATTTACGTGAACTCACCAATAAATTGAGCCCAGCTTTGTAAACCCTTAAATTGAATTCGATTTTTTTTTCTATTTTCTTCTCAACCCTGTACTTTCCATTAATGTCCAGAAGATTCCACATAATTTATTTCTTACCGGAATCAACCCCATAGTATTCTAAGCTTTGGTTCGGTAACTACCAGCATTCCTTATTGTCATCAGCAGTTAAGGATGGCTGCAAAGCCAAGTATTTACTAATTTTCGGAAGCTTGGTACTTGGTTTGGATCGGTCAAGTATTTGTATTTAAGATTTAAACTTAATTTATTTAAAAACAAGTATTTACTAAATCAAGTACTCGAAAAACTAGTATTTGCGAGTTACTTAATCTGATTTATTACTTACTAAAATTAAATATTCATTTTTAAAATATTTATTACTTCAAAATTGCAAATAAATAAAATAAAACATGATTTCTTACAATATAAATAAAAGACAAGATATATTAAATATATAATAAAAAAATTTATAAACGAATAGAAAATAGGTAAATAACAAATAATAACAAAAATGAAAGGTATAAGGCTATTTAACTTACATTTGCAAATAATAAGATTTATTGGTTTATTATTCTATTTAACATTGTTGAGAACTTGATTTTCTAAGACAAAACGAAACAAATATGTCAATTAAAAGAATGATGACTCATCTAAATTAACAATTTTCATTATAAATCTATAAAAATTTATGCCAATGTTATTAAAACAAAAAGAAAAAAAAATTGGAACGAATAACAAGTATAAACGAGTCAAGTAGTTAATTTCTTTTAAAGACTTGGTATTTGATTTGTACTTGCAAGTTTTTGATTTGAGGTACTTGTTACTTTGATTTTAAGGAGCAAAAGTACATGTTAAGTAGCGAGCCGAATAACGAGTATTTGTGCCAATCCTAGTTATCATCAGAGCTTTACAACTTGAGGCACTTCTATAGTTAAATTGTTTAAGTGGGGATTAATAATTGAACTGAGTTAATTTTTTTGAAGTGCAAACACCTTGCACCTAAAAGGAATGAAACAGAGCCTATGGATACTACAAGGTGCAATCTTTCACTTCACGTGATTACATTTCCGTGCAAGCTCATAATCAAGAGATGAAGAGATGATGGAGAAAAATATTAAATTGTCATATCACTCCCTGACCAAATAATACACCAACCACAACCGTTGGATACGATATTTTTTCTTCTGCTAGTCTGAAGTAGAGAGAGATTCACAAATGAATGTTGTACACTTCAAACATTGAATCCAAACCAACCTCCACTAATAGCAAATAAAACGCCATTGTTCTGCGGATCACATTAATCAGTTTGGGAATCTTGTAGCTCTTCTTCCCCACTGGAACATCTGACCTTGCTGCTGCTGGTGGTGGTGGTGGTGGTACTGCAATCCAACACCATTGTTGCCTACATCGCTTCCCTTTTCTGTAAACTTTCTCATTCTCATTCTCTCTTCTTTCATGTTTGCAAACCGAGAGTCCAGTGTCTGAGGCCCTTGCCTCTGTCCTCCTCCATTTGCTTGCTTTGGCTCTATCTTCTCCCTTTGCTGCTGCTACATTATGTTTGCAGATCAAGATCAGAAGTGAAATTATAATTGGACTAGCATCACTCAAAATTTTCATTCCAATAAACTACACTTTCTTCAAGCTTGACTGCCTCCACGCTTACCAACAAAAACCAATACCACAAAGGTGATCTAATGCAACCGGACATATAGATATGAATAGTTTACCTTTGCGACAAACCCTCTTGGTGCAGATCCATACCGAGCTGGTGGAGTAATGAACCTGCACAAAATGGCGAGTTCTTGGTAACAGATTATTAACTTCTTACCAATATAGAAGGGTCAAAGAAGAAAGCCATTAACTACACAAGCATAAATAAAGAAAGAGACAAAGCAACATTTCATGATTCTGGATCCCTCAGCGAACATAAAGCATGTAGCCAGCTGGTACAGGATGGATCAAAGAATGCTTAAAGGGCTAACAGCAGCAGATTGAACGATAATCCCTCATGGTGTCCCAGTAGCAATGCATCTACCATTTCAATGTCACAGCTCACAACAATGAAAACAAATACAAGCTACACTCTTCAGGATGCAGCAGAGACTGAATCCAACATTTAGGAGGCTGATATGAATGCAACTGTGTTTCATAAATTGAGTTCGATAACATCAACGATCATGTATGGTATCATACTACACCAACTTACTAAATCTGACAGCTAAGCACTGAATTCAAGCAACAACAGAGACTGGTCTTGAAGAAACCTCCAAAACCAGTGAAGACTTTGGTCAGTGTAGCATGAACTCCTTCAGTTACCTCAAGTCTAATAAGTACCCTTAAACTCAACTGCATGATTTTGAACTAGGTTTATACACCATCTATCATCCAGCAAGAAGTTACGAAACATAAGTATACAAACCAGTGTTGCTTTCCATAGAGAAACACCCAATGGTGAGGAGCTTATTAAGCCTCTCGCCTCAGAAACAGTAGAATAACATAGAAGGAGGCCATGTTAATAAGCAAATCAGAGAATTATCAAGCAGTCTAGACTCCAGACCTTGATTGATTCCTATTAGTCATCATCCTTCCAGCATTATACGGTCTACCACGGATTGGAGCACCAGAAGCAACATTACGAGCAACAGCTGTTGTGACAGGAAACTGGTTTCCTTGGAAACTAGACCTTCTCTTAGCAAAAGCACCCTGAAATATATAGTCAGAACATAACACAAAGCAAAATTTGAATTATCCAAATGTTATGATAAAGAAACTAAGACAACAACAATACTAACTAACCTGTCTAACATCAGACCGTGAGTCCATATAACGCTGAGATTTTACACTACTGTTTTTGGCAGCACCATTAAAACTCTCCTTTTTATTCTGCTTCATAACAACACTCAGTGTTCAATAAATAGACATCAGATACTCAACAAAGATAAGCGTAAGTTTATTACCGATGCTCTCTGTTTCTTGCCTTTATTCACATTGGTGTTGCTCTTTGACATCTTGATAATAGCATCTAAAGACATGTCCATTTTCTTCTCCGTGAGAGCAACGGTCTCTGTAGTAATAGGCTTTTCATTCGCCATCTGCAAAATCACCAACACACAAATTAAATCAAACAGACAAAACACCAGAGACTTGACTCGATTCACGGAATCAATCGAACAAAACCTGAACTAGTTTGACTCGTGAAATGAAATCGTTTTACCGATTTAGGAGAAGTTGACCTGTCACAGTGAGAGAAAAGGAATAATATTTTTTTTTCCAAATCCGACGATGAGTGAAGCAGAAGATAACTGAGTCAACTCGTTAGTACCTTTTAAGCAAAAAAAAGAATATCTATTTATCAACTGGGTCGCCGGATCTCAACCGGTAATTATTACGATGCTAAAGGTTTTGTCTCTGTGTACGTGGCACCTTTTCATTAGATACAAGATCGATTAGGCGATGGGATTAGGGATGTTAGGACTTTGTGAGATTAAATAGTCGCTAAAGTGTATTTTATGAATTTCCATAATTGGAAAACAAAATATGCTTAGTCAAAATATCTCTAATGTGCGCTCTCAAACCGTTTCTCCGTTCTCTCTTTTAAATCTTTCACGCTAATAGAGTTGAAATGAAACTTTTTGTTAAACTTCTGATCTTCGAGATCATATGTTTTTCTAGTATAATAGTTTCGATTAGTAGATCGATCTGAAGTTCCATTTTGTCAGATTATTTTGTTGTGGTTTTAATAAGTTTCTTTCGCTCTTCTTCTTATGTTCTTATGAATATAGTTTTTCTTGTTGGTCAACTATAATACGTTTGATCTTTGGGTGTCTATCTTCTCTTTACTAGTTATGCTCATGCTCTTATCTCTGAAAGGAATCAATCTATGTTACTCTTTGATTACATAGAGTTTCTTAGAAAGTTAAGAATCTGTGATGTTGGATTGTGTTTGGGTGAATTAGTTCAAGATCAGATACGTTGAAGCTTTCGTTATAGAAGTGTTTTGAAAGGGTTTTGAGTCTTATTCACTCCAGTTTTCCACCGGATTCACATCTAGAAAGTTGAAGAAGAGTACTTTCAGATTAGTGGCAACACGGAGATGGAGTTCGTTGGTTTCCAGCAACAAAGTTCTCTCTCGTTCCATGAGAAGATGAAGCCACACAGCAGGACATCTCTTCATGCAACCATCCTTATCTCATGCTAATTAGGTTTCATTGGGTTTAATGTTATTGTATATTTGGGCTTGATTCACAGCTTGTATTAAATAATGGCCTTTAATTATAAGCCGTGTAGACGACTTAATTATAAGTCGTCTGTCGTATAGTATAGTATTTCTTAAAAATAATTAAAAAATTTTGTAAAAAATATTTTGATAAGTAAAAAATTGAAATCATGCATGTAATTAACGTAGGTTTAAAGAGATATAAATTAAGATATAACAAAAGTTAATTGTTTTCAACATAGATGAATGAAAGTAGTGAGTCATGATATTCTTTGATTTAGGTTTTGCCAACATATGTTGTAGTATTGTATGTGTTCTTAGGGTTAGATGTTGGAAAGCATAAATGTTTTTTTTGAAAAATTTAAAATTGACATAGGTGTGTTTATTTCTGTGTATAGTTAACACTATTTAAGTATAATTTGATTTTATAACGTGATTAGTTAGTTAATTTAGTCAATTTAGTATAAGATTTAGGGTTTAGGGTCTGGGCCGACTTACTAGTAAGTCGTCTGGTGAATATTTACGCTAGACGACTTACTAGTAAGTCGTCTGATGCACGTTCAAACCGGACCGAACCTTTAGTTTTACCATTTTACCAATGTGCTTTTAAACCTAACCGGATTTTTACCGGGCATATATAAGATTTTTTTTTTGCTTACTGTTTCGCGAAATTTAGAAACCCTAACGTCATTTCTCTCAAAGAGGCGATTTCGAAGGCGATTTCCGACGATTCTCTGTAATCCATCATTCTCACCACCGTTCTCACCGCCGTTATCACCGTCATTCTCACCACCTTTCTAATCGCCGCTTCCTCTATTTCAAACCCTAGCGCCGTTTGTTTGTAAACCCTAGCGGCGTTTGTCTATAAACCCTAGTGGCGTTTCTGTCAGAGGCGTGTCTGTAAACCCTAGCGAGGTAAGTTAAAACGTTGTCTCTTAAGTCCACCGTTCTCACAACCGTTCTCACCACCGTTCTCACCGCATTTCTTTTTGGTTGTCTATTTTGGCAGATTTATAACCGCTGTGTCGAAGGCGACTATGGCTTCTCCGAATTTTCAGGTATGCTCTAAAAATGTCTACTCGAAGTCTTGGAAGACTTATAATTAAGTCATCTAGAAAGTCTTTCAGACGATTTAATTACAAGTCTTCATCTGGAAGACTTTCCAGACGACTTAATTATAAGTTGTCTGGAAAGTCTTCCGACTTATAATTAAAATGTTATACTGGATGGTTGTGTGTTTGAGATGATTGTCTTTCATTGTTTTGCAGACAAAAAAATGGATATTCCAAAACTCCCCCGAAGGTTACATACATTAGGGGAAGAGCCCCCCGCAATGAAAGCTATTTCGTATCATACGGATTGTTCGAAGTTGCATGTTGCTTTAAAGAAAGCTCTTCATGGTGATGAAGAGCTAAAGGAGTCAAAGTTGGGAGTTTTCATCAAGTTTAAAGAGCTCGGATTTGCTTGGGCTTCAAGGCTGGTGCACTACATGCTCGGGTTCCAGCTGGACATAAAGAAGAAGTACGAGCTGTGGAGTCTAGTTGGTCCAGAACCTGTGAGGTTTTCACTGTTAGAGTTTGAAAACCTCACTGGTCTAAATTGCGAGTACATAGAGGACTTTGAAAGACCGAAGTGTGTTGTTACAAAGGAGATGGCTTCTTTCTGGGGGATGTTGGGAGTACATGTCGAAGCTGGGCCATCTACTGAGCAGATAATAGTAGCATTTGAGAGATGCGAAGGGTGGTCTCGGGAGGATCGCAAGCGGCTCGGGTACCTTGCCATCTTCACTGGATACATTGAAGGGAGAAAGTATTCAACCGCCACAAGGGTTACTTTGGCAAGGCTAGTGATGGATTTAGAACGTTTTGAGAATTATCCATGGGGGAGAGTCGCGTTTAAGGTGCTGATGGACTCTTTGAAGGGCAAAGATATTTCGGGCTGTTACACTGTTGATGGGTTTATACAAGCTTTCCAGGTCTGGGTGTACACAGCTCTGCCAGAATTGGGTGCTAATTATGGTAATCTCATACCAAACATACCGTCTCCACCGATACTGACTTACATGGGTGGCAAAGGACGCATATGCTTTAAAGATGCTATCTGCAAACATGTATTTACTTCAATCCTTTACTCCCAAAATTAAGTCGTCTGGAAAGTCGTCTGGAAAGTCATCTGGAAAATCATCTGGAAAGTCGTCTGGAAAGTCTTCCTACTGAAGAGTCCATGTTTCACACTCGCTCTCATCTTCCATCCACAAACACTAACCCGACAAGTTGCCACAAAGAGAGTTTTCGTTGACTTATATATTTTGAAAGAGAACTTACGCTTAACTGTTGTCAACCTCAGCTCTGAAAGCAGTGTATCCTTGCTAACAAAACTCTGGTTGACATAGATACTATTACCATTCGATCTTTCTCCTTCAATAGCATAAGTCTTTTTGAATTCTTCAAAACATATATCATCATCTTCTTCCAAATCCTCATCTTTAACCTTTCCGTAAACACTGTAATCCTCACCATTCTCGTCCGCTTTAGCAACAATAGAGATATCAACATCTTTCTCCCCATCATCCTCCTCCCCATCATCCTCTTCCCCATTATGATTTTCATCTTCAACCAAATCATCATCATCTTCAAAAAACTCATCAGCTTCATCAGCTTCATCATCTTCATCCTCTTCTTCCCTGTCCTCTAAAACCGTTTCCACCTTGTTATGGCTTGATACACAAAGCCGTACTCCATGCGTTTTGGTTATCTCGAGCAAGTTTCAAACTTGTCTATCACTTGTAACATGAATAGGAGGAGTGTTTGGAGCCTGCATCATTTCAGCTGGTAACAAGTAGATTATCTCCACAGATTCTGTGCTCATGTCCAGATTCAAATCTTTCAAAAACCATTCTCCATACACTGCATGTAACTGACGCAACATCTGCAAAAATTCAAAATAAACACATTAGTAAACATAGAGAAAATGAAAGTTTACTAAACATTGACGCAAACGACTGACGGTTAAGTCATCCGGAAGACATAGACGACTTAAGGGTAAGTCGTCCAAACTGGTCATTTTTGCAATTGACTTTAAAATGAGACGACTTACTTATAAGTCGTCTGGATTTGTTTGTTAAGAAAAAAATTCTAGACGACTTACAAGTAAGTCGTCCAGGATAAACATGTTAGTTTTGCATTTGACCGAATTGTGTCAGATATTTGACTTTTCCTGGACGACTTACAAGTAAGTCGTCTCTGGGAAATCAAAAATTTCAATATTTTATTAAAGCTAGACGACTTACCTGTAAGTCTTCTCAGGTTATTTTGCAATTCGAAAATAAAACTTAAATATTTAACTTGTCCCAGACGACTTAATTTAAAGTCGTCTAGGTAGAGGACTCACTTGAAAGTCGTCCGAGAGAAGTAAGGTTTGACCAGAATCTCGGAAAAAAATTTGGACGACTTCGCTTATCCTGGACAACTTTCAGGAATGTCCTATACCTAGACGACTTCCAAGTAAGTCGTCTGGGAAAAGTTAAATATTTAAGTTTTATTTTCCAATTGCAAAAGTAACCTGAGACGACTTACGGGTAAGTCGTCTAGCTTTAATAAAATATTTGAATTTTTGATTTCTCAGAGACGACTTACTAGTAAGTCGTCTAGGAAAAGTCAAAGATCTGACATAATTCGGTCAAATGCAAAACTAACCCGTTTATCTTAGACGACTTACAAGTAAGTCGTCTAGAATTTTTTTCTTAACAAACAAATTTGGACGATTTATAAGTAAATCGTCTGTTTGCTTAGAAGACTTATCCGTAAGTCTTCTTCAGCCAGACGACTTACGGGTAAGTCTTCGACGCGAACAAATCTGAAAAAAAAATTCAATTTCATACCTTTAACTAGTGAGATGACTTCCTAAGCACACATAGTCTTCTCCAACCACCGAGAACCTCAAACGAAAGTAACCCACGAAGAATAGTATGCTTGAATGGCTCTACCAAACATAAAAATTTAAGAATCAAAAGCTTGAGTTTTTTGGATGAATATGGAGACAAAGTTAAAGAGATGTTGTTTTTTGATCATAACAATTAGTACCAATCAATTTTAGGTAGTGTCAATCAATTTTAGGTGCATTAAGAGCTTCAAATTGGTTGTTCATGGTCGTTGTGGTATTGATGCCAATGGCAATCTTGTATATATTTGAAGATGATGAGGTTGAGAGAGTAAAAATGTCATTTTCAGAAGAAAAAAATAAGAAAAAAATCAATGGCATTTTCGTAAATAATGTGAACATATGGGGTGAATTGTACAAAAGAAAAAACAAAATTTGTAGTTTGAATTTGGTTAAACTATATGATTCAGTTATGAACCGATTAAAAAAACCTAAAACTCCATTAATTAAAATAGAGTAAAAGATAATAGTAGTTCTATGTAAATTATATATTATAAATACATTGTTTAAAGAAATATCTTCAAATAGATTTAAAATAATTTTTGGTAGCAAAATAGCACATGAATGAAAAAATCTCAAAATAGGATTCATTAAAAAATTTAAAAACAAATATATTCATATTTATAACTATATGATTAATTAAATATATTAAATAAATGATAAAAATCTTTTTTAAAGTATGTAAATAGTAAAATATACAAAAACAAAATCTTACATTGGATTTAGATATGGTTCATAGTTTAGTTTTTAGGAGGTGGGTTCGGATTAGAGTTTAAGATAATTTAGTTTTTTTATTGTTTAATAAATGATATTTAAAAGAAAATTATATTGTGAATTTCTTAGTATTACTTTGAAATCTTCCCTATTATTTATAGTTACTAGGTGACTCATTCACGCTCATGCGCATGCATAAGTAGTTAAAAAATAAAATTATAACAAGTAGTTGATTGTTAGTTTAATTTGTTGTCTTTTTGCTTCAGTTATATGTTATTTATTAAGACTGTTCTTTCTAATTTATCTTATGGTGTTGCTGTGATTATTCAATTTTGAGAAATTTCCTAATTTTGATACATTTGCTTTAGTTTTGTTATTTTTCTTTTTAATTTATTTGCTGTTAATTATATGTGTTCTGAATATTTTAAAATCCACAAATAATTTAAAATTTCATAAAAAAAGAAATTCATAAATTGAGTATTTTTTGAATTGGACCCATTCAGATCGTGTCAAAGTAATCAATCTATAATATTGTGCTAAAAACTTGATAGTGATATAATTTTCTATAATATTGTGTTAAAAACTTGTTAAAGGAAAGTGAATCATTTTAATCAAACCTGTATAATAAAGTTTAGTATTTGTTGAGCTGCTTGTCTTTGATGGTTGAGTGTTTCAGTTATTATAATTGTCATTGAAGTCTAAGATTGCAAGTTTTCAGCTGTCTTTGATCGCCATTATTTGACCAATGTAAAATGTGTTCGTCTTAATGATTTTGAAAAGTGAAATTGTGGTAATATTCATAGATTTTATGATACTTTTTTGGGTAAACATGTTAAGATACTATTTTCAAGTTTGTGATATAAGATACAGAGAAATACTAATAGCAGAAAACAAACACCCGAAAAAACTACTAACACAACAACAAAATACAAGAAGGAAATCGCGGTTATAAACTGAAACCGAGAGGCAGAGAAGAGAACACACGGGAAGAACTTGAAGGCTTTCCAAGAGCGCGCAACAGGCAAGATCAAGAACTCCATAGGAAAGCGCCTGTTATAATATGAGTCAAGAGCCGGTATAGATTTTATGATACTTTTTACGCCACGTTATATTTATATGGAATTGTAGAAGTTTGGGTTGAGGGATGAAGCAAATCATCTTTTGATTTGTCTTTGTGAAATATGTAAAGTTTGTTGACTTTTTTCAAAAAATCTCATAGAGATGCTGTAAATTAATTTATATTGTCATCTAATCAATGAAGCCCAAAACAATTTGAACAACAACATTTTTATTATTTTATTTTTGAATTCCTTGTACAATTTAACATAGAGGATTTATTGACATAAAGGTTTTCCCACAAAATTCTAAATTATTAATTTTGCGAGTACCTAAAAAAAGATAAATCAACATAAAAGATGAGACTCAAACCAAGTAAAGATGGCCGAGTGGTTTTGAGGGAGCTTCGACCACAGTACGAATCCGAGTTCAAATTCCGTTGGCCACTGAAGGTAAAATTCAACATCCGGGCTATCCCAACATCTGGTGGCTGAGGTGTACACCGACTAATAACATATGCTGCTACGGACACTCGCCGTTAGTCTAGACCTACCTCAATACACCGGGTTATTCAAAAAAAAAAGATGAGACCCTTATATCTACATAAGTTCTTTATAGCAAAACAAGAAGGAAAATCTGCTCTGTTTTGCTAAGCATATCAGTGGTTCATTGCTTTGGATTTTTCTCTCTTCCATCATCTTAAAATGAAGATCTTATCATTTGTATAATAGTAAACTAAACTGAACATCCAAGTTGTTTATCTGCTGTGATCTTACTCATTCTATTTTTATGTTTGTATTTATATATATATAGAATAAAATTTGTTTTGTGAAATCATGTTTTATATAAAAATATTATGCAAATATTTATGAAATTGAAATTATTTAAAAGGAACTCTCTTTTCTGAAATAACATTTATATGAAAAATGCTATTTATTTCCATTTTAAATATTTTTATATTTTTGTTATTTGAAAAGCCTATTTAGCAAAGAATAAAATTATAAGTGAAAAGGAAATTTAATAAAATTAAGAGGAGCCTTTTCTAGAAATAAGAAATTTTATAATTATTAAAATTGTAAAATACAATAGCATTACCTTTTGTGTAACATTTTTATGGAATTATATTTATCTAAATGAATTTATTTTGTGATTGTTTTCTAAAAACTATTATGATAAATTTTATAAAACCGGGATTTTTAACACTAATTATTTTTTTAAATCATGTTTTATGTAGAAGAATGCTATTTTATTTAGTTTTAATATATTTTATTTTTTTATTATGAGATTTTGAAATAAATTATATGAAAAAATAAAAAACATAACAATGGTATTAATGTGTAATCGTATTGACAATTTGTAAATAAGAAAAAAATGTTGTTATGGATTATTTTCTGAAATCAGGATTTATTAATAATGAAATTATTTTTCGAAACCTTATATTTTATATATAAGTTTCTATATATTATTCTTTCAAAGATATTTCCTTTTTGATATTAACATGACTTAGGAAAATTACTAAGAAAAAAAATCAAAACATGAATTTTGATAATGGCATTTATGTATAATATATATAACTCATTAAAAATATCAATGTAGTTGACATTCGTGAAAATAAACGTGAGCTTAATACATAAGAAACTAATCTCACAAATAATATTATAGAGATTTTTGTTTTGTTTGTTAACATAAGTTTTTGTAATTTTATTTATTTAATAATATTTAAAGTGCTAATAGTTCTGCTCTTGTTTACGATTACAATATTTTAGAATTTCTTACTAATACTTATTAAATAACATAGAAAATAATCAATTTAAAATGAGAACAAAAAATATTTTGATAAATTCAATTTCTAACTATTTAAACTACAATTCATAACTTTATAAAACATAAATATAGCTTTGGTTTTTGGTTTAAGATTTTCAGTACGCTACTGAAGAGCAAAAACTAATATATATATATAACTCAGTAAGGGTATCAATGTAGAGATTCTTTTTTTTCTATAGAGATTTTTTTTGTGTGTTTAACATGAGTTTTTGTAATTTTATTTATTTATAATATTAAAAGTGCCAATAGTTCTGCTCTAGTTTACGATTACAATATTTTAGAATTTCTTACTAATACATATTGTATAACATAGAAATAATCAATTTAAAATGAGAACAAAAAATTATTTTGATAAATTCAGTTTCTAACTATTTAAACATAAATATAGCTTGGTTTTTGGTTTTAGATTTTTAGTACGCTACTAGAGAACAAAAACTAAAGGATCAAGGGAAGTTTATTGATCAAATTTACTATCAGAGTGTTGTGGGAAGCACAATTCTCAGCATTAGACCATATTTAGTTTATTTTATTGGATCGATCAGTCGGTTATGACGAAGCTGATTAAAGATCACTAGCAAGCGGTCAAATGGGGTTTGTGATAAAAGGCTATTGCGACTCATGTAGCTTACCTAGATCCATCAAATGATTAAAGGAATGATTTCACAGCAGGTGGAAAATGCAGTAAGTGGTATAACGATTAATTCTTAAGAGTAATTAAACTAGAAAAATATTTTATTTTAGTGTATATATATTAATTAATTTTTGAAATTCATTATTCATTTTGGTTTTATTATATTATTTGGTGTATATAAGATATGTTTTATAGAATTTAAATGTGGTTTTAGACATAATTTTACTATAAGTCTCATCAAAAATATATTAAATGCTAATAAAATATAAAAATAATTCTATTATAAATAAAAAACAAACAATATAATGATTTATTTGTACTATATAAAATGTATATACATATAAATTATTAATTAAAAATTTTAATAGGACCATATTTACATAGGATTTTCTAAAAAAAATATTATCTTATTATCTAATCGATTTGTGTCATATTTTGAAATGGTCAAACGGGGACCGGAGAAAATTATTAATTTCTAGTGTTTATTAATTCATCGAGTATTAATTTATAGAGTTTCTATTGTAAATGATTTGTAAAAATAAGACCCGAAATGTTTTTGAAAAAAGTCTTAGGCTTTGAGTGGGATGCTGATAGAAAATGCATATTGTGAGAACCAAATTTACACTGTCAATTTAGTAAGCAGAGAAAAGTAAAGAATCCACTATTTTCCTTGAGGATCCAGATTTCTGTTGAGCCTACGACAAGTAATCAAATTATGAACAACATATGAAGTAAAATAAAATGAAGTCGAGAGTAAAGAGATGATGATCTTATTTCGAATCTGCGTAAAAGCGTAACGAGCGTTAAAATAGGTCTTACAAGATTTGGCTTCAAGATCGGTCAACGAGATCTATAGTTCTAACCACTTAAACTCTTAAACCTAGTTGAGTCAAACTCGATAACAAAAATAAAATTGCCTACAATTTCCCTAAGTGCTAAGTTGCTATGAAGTTTTTTTTGTCCTTGCGCCTCTCGCCTTAGTCTTCTTTATATATGCCTCCAAGGTCGGCTGTTTTTCCTTTTCCGCCCTTGATTCAAGTTTATGATTTCGCGGAAATATTTCCTTATCTTCTCCACGTCCATGTTTATCCTGAAAACTTGACATTTATCCTTTCTTCATTTTTTCTTTATTAAAATCGAGTAAACGGTCATTGAATCTGGGCATGTTCTTATTTAAGATCATAAGTGTTTTTACTGTGTTAGGCCGTTTCAGACCATTTACGTCTTAAGCATTTTTATGATTATTTTCAAAGAAATCGTCGATTTATCTGATGTTCATCTTTACATTGTCGGTCCTATGAACTGATAAAAATAAGTCTATTTAGACGAGGATAAAATGGTTTTAAGTTAACCAGAATCATCCCGATGATTCATTTGGAATTTTACGAGAAAACATATCTTACTTATTTTTATTGTAAAGCCTCAATGGAAACCCCGATTGAGATGAAACAAGATAAATTTCGTTCAGGATTCAAAGGAGAACACAATGAGAGTCTCATTGAGCAATGAAGGAGCTGTGTGGCGACGTGGACTCGAGTGTGGCGACGTGGACTCGAGTATGGCAAGGTGGACTCGAGTGTGTCGAGGTAGACAAGTCTGGCAAGGTGAGATGAGTGTGGCGAGGTGCACTAAGTGTGGAGAGGTTGACTGAGTGTGGTGAGGTGAGACAAGTGTGGCGATGTGGGATGAGTGTGGCGTTGTGGGACGAGTGTGGCGACGTGAGTGTGGCAATGTGAAGAGAGACTCGAGTGTGACAAGGTGAAGAGAGATACTCAAGTGTGGAGAGGGGAAGAGAGAGAGAGAGTGTGTGGCAAGGTGAGGAGAGAGAGAGAGTGTGGCAAGGTGAGGAGATAGAGAGTGTGGCGAGGTTAGTGTTGTGTTGCCTCTCTTATGTTCTCATTCCTTTCGTTGATCGCTTTGTAAACCTTCAAAACTATTTGATTTGTTTTTGGGCATAGTTTTCCACAAAGATTTTCTGAAAGTTGTTTGCAGAAGATTATCTCTTAGACTAGCCGATGATGTTATTCCGTGGAAACTTTCCGGTCTTTTGTTTTACAAAAGGTTGTTCTGTAAAGACTCGTTAGTCATCGTGATCATCTTTTGAAAGAATGTTTTTTTTTCAATCCTTTCATGTTTGGATAAAAACTCGATTATTTTATGTCTGGAATGAAATACACGAAATTTTGTCCTCATATCCTTATTATATAAGTTTGTCTTATGCGGTATAGTTTCTTAGATATTTGCAGCTCATATTTGCTTAAGGCATAATTTCTCTGAAGATTTTGGCCATTGGTTACGCTGTGACTAATTTTGACCCGAACAATTAGCCCCCCAGCTCGCTAGAATTTTTTGTGATATTCATGCGAGATAGTGATAGACGTGTAAGGATGAATCAATGGCTAGAAGTTCCGCGGGTGAAACCAACTCTTTTTTCCATAAATTATAGTGGATTTCCCATTATTTTCTCTTTTATAAGTATGGAGTAAGTTTTTCATTCTTACTTGCTCACACTCATTTCTTCAAAGAATTTTCCAAAGGTAGAAAATTTCTCTAACTTCTCTCTTTTCTGTTTTATTGTTGTGTCCTTTCATGTCTGCTGGTAGGAGAGTTACTAGGGGTGCCTCACGCTCCACCCAAAATCCCGAAAATCCCTTTGACGAACCGTCTCCTATCGACCTTGTCGAAGATGAGACTTGCAACTCGAGTGACAAAGTTATTTCGAAAGTGGAGTTTGTACTGCATTCTGTTGATCCGTCAGACGCTACAGCATATTGGTAAGCCAAGTATAACATAAAACCGTCTCCTCCCGATCCATGGTGTCTGCAGAGACCTTGCACTAGGGGGAAAGTTTTCAATAGGCCGAGCAAAAGTATTTATCCTTTCCTCGCAACCATCCAAATTTTTGTCAGGTTCCGGATGATGTCGAGTTTCGTTTACCACGATATGAATAGAGTGCCAAGACTCCTCCTCGAGGCTACTTTATGTGTTATGAGGACCACCTTTTGCACAGCCACTTGTGGTTCCTTATACCGGCAATCATAGTTTCTCGATAAGCCAAATCACTCTTTGTGGTTTACAACATCTCGTGGGGATATTGGTTTTGAGTTTCAAGCGAGGGATAAATCTTAACTCTGATTATTTTGAAGGCCTTTTGCGAATACGCAGAGTGATTCCTATTGTTCAAACCAAGACCACTTATGGCGATAATTGCGAGATTTTCCTCGAATGAGAAGGCGTAGCGAGAAAACCTTTTTTTTGTTCCTATAAAGTGCGCCTCCGTCGCGGAAGAGTGCTTATCTGAGTGCTTATTCGTAGCGAGACAACTTTTTTCCAAAGGACTTGATTGCCGTTAAAGATATTCTTCGTGGCGGTCCGTTTTTCTGGGGTTATTTTTCCTCTAGAAAGAGTCCGCTTAGCAGTTGTGTTTCATCAGTCTCAAGTTTAGGCCAGCCCTTTAGTTGACGAAAATTCGGAGCCGATCGTGGAAGAATTTTTCCCATAGGACATCCGAGGAAGGACGGCGTTGCTGTTCAAGAGGACAATGTCGTTGCTCCTGAGTTGTTGCTGCCTAAAAACCATTGGATTTTGTGTGGTCACGTTGAGCAGGGGAATGGGAGTGGATCACTCTGTCTCCGCTGCAAGCGTTTGAGATGGATGGATTCAGGAATGATGCTGCCTTCATGGCTTCCCTTGGGTGTCCCTTTGGTCAGCCCAAGACTAGTAACGACTCAATGGCTCAGAGAAATTTGCGGAGGCTTCTCGTATGTGCATGGGGTAAGCTTTTTTTGCTTTGTTTTTATTTTTATTTTAAAGCTTCCTTCTAACCCATCGGTATCTTTTTCACAAGGTATCAACATGATGAACGAGGCCCTTACAATGATTCATTCGTAAATGTGGATGTCCCATCTAAGAACCGAGGAGGCTGAGAGAGAGGTTGCTCGTTTGAAGAACGAGGCTGAAATTGAGAGGAACGAACGTTCTGTACACGAGATTAAACTGGTGAGGAAGCATGACTCTGATGTCCATCGCGTTGTTAAGCGAGGAAGATGGGAGGTGCCTCGATCTGCCATGACCGTTTGACTCAGATCGCGGCTGATGTAGAGGAGATGAAAAGTGTTCGGAAAACCTTTGGTGATTTCCATGAGTGCAGAGGTGCCCGCCAGTGCTTTAAAGTTTTCAAAGACTAAGGATTTTAACTATGATGTGGAGCTAGCGATGAGCTCCAAGTATCAAGGCTTCCCGCTTATTCGGAGCCCTTGCTGCCTCAGATCAAGGAAATAATCCAGGAAAGGTTGGTTCCGATCCCGGTTTCCCCTGATTCTGAAGATATCGTGGCCAAAGCTCCACGCTAGGAGAATGCAGTCGAACAGCCTTGGGTTCCGCCTAACTTTATTGATCAAGAGTTTGCGAATTCATGCTACGTTTCGTAGCTTTTCTTTCCTAAGGATAAAGCATCAACAACGGGGGAAAAATTGTGAGTATATTCCTCATTTCTTACGCCCTAGCGAATCGTATTCTTTGGAGTTGCATTAAGATGAGAATACTTGAGGGCTAGAACTCGCAGATACTCATACATGTCTAAGTTGATGAAGAGACAAATTTTTGTCTCATATCAATGATAATATGCCTTTGAGAGATTAAAGTGGAGTTAGGGAAAGACTTAGGTTTACTTTCTGTTTGGAGTATGCGGGATCGATCCATGTTTACTTAACTCGTTGCGATTTCTTGCTGATTCTATCTCGATATTGAAGTATGTGAAAAGTTCTCGCCTTAAGTGACTTGCATCGATTGGGAACCAAACACCTCTCTAACTACAAATCCCGGTTAGCGGGACAAGTCCTCAGAAGATACTGACCAAAATTTTGGATTTCTATAGCGCACTTATCCTTGTGTCGGATGTATGAGAACCAATTCCGTAAGAGGAGCAGGTTAGGCTAAGCTTTCGTTTTGGAAACGGTTGATTTGTTCGTCGGGGCCATTCGACGGACGTTGTGTAAGATCAAGTACTTGTCTTTTCTAACTTGAGTTAGTTGTCAATTTATAGTCTTGTGGTGACTGTTTTCGGGAGTTTTTAGAGTTTGAAAGTATATTTTCTAAAAACAGCAACATCTTGCTTTTTCCGAAATATGATATTCCTTCGAGTAAAAGTTTACGTTATAAAAGAGTATTGGGAGATTTTTCCGCATTGGTCAAAGGACTTGTTTGGCCTTGTGACCGGGAAACATTTAAGGTTGTTTGTGTAGTAGTTTGTTCGAAAGTGTTTTTCTTTTCAGAATTTACTTCGCCGAGGTTTTGACCCGACGGGTTTCCCTATGTGTTAGTGGGCCTGTCTTGTGGAGTTGTGAAGTCAAGTATCCTTCCGCAGCGGACTCTCGTAGTTCTGTGTGGGAAAAGAACCCTACTTCTCATTGTTAAGGTTTCGACCTGTTTAGACAGAGAACTGGTGAGTTTTTCCTGGTCGTTCGGCTTCTTCACCAGAGTCGAAACCAGTGTTTTTTTTATTTCATCGAGGGTTGCGGTGTGAGCATCAGCGTAGGCTGCAGGAGCCCTCGGTGCTTGAGTCTTCTCAATGTTGTCATCGTTGACGCTGTCATCGTGAGCTTGTTGATTGTCTTGCGTGTATGTAGTCATATTTGACCAAGTGTTGTTTCGGCTGCGTGTAAGAATGATCTGACCCCCTCTCGTTCTATCGCCAAATTGTGGGAACCGGAATTTGCACTGTCAATTTTAGTAAACATAGGAAAGTAAAACATACCCTACTTTCCTTGAGGTTCAAAATTTCTGCTGAGCTTACGACAAGTAATCAAATTATGAGCAACATACAAAGTAAAATTAAACAAAATCGAGAGCAAAGAGAGGATGATCTTATTTCGAATCCGCGTATGAGCGTAGTGAGCATGATGTTAAGAGTTTTCAAGGCTCCTAAGACAAATGTTGTAGTATATAAGATTGTCGAACCAAGCACTGAGAATGCAAGTACTCAATTAATCTAAGTGCAATCGAATAATGGGAGGTTTTAAACTATAACTAAGAATAAGAAAAGCGATGACTAAAATAACTTCCTTGATTAAGAGAAAGCAGAACTCATGGGAGTAGGGATTAGATCTTGAGTGATCAAACTTCGAACTAAGGATGGCAAATGATCAATTAAACTATCAACCTTAAGCCTAGACACGTCTCTAAGCAAGCTCTATGTCTAGATGAATGCTCATTTACTAACATAACTCAAACATCAAATGTCTTCGGTTGAATGTTATAAAAGTAATCTTTAAGAACAAGTCTATTAGCCATCTTAACACCTTTAACAACAAATGTCTTTGGTAAAGTATGTTAAAAGCTTAGGAGAGTTGGCTCAGGCATTTCATCGAACACCTTGTGAGGTGGGAAAGGCCTAAAGCTCAACCTTTGAGAGGCCAACTCAAAATATGCATTAAGAATACTCTACTAGCAAGGAATAAGAGAAATCTACACTAAACATCCTAGTTCTAGCCTAATCACCCTTAATCTCCCTATCCCATGAATTCAAAGATGGATTACTCACTAATCTTCATGATTCCTCTTAAACCCATATTGGATTCAAGCTTAATCATGCAAAGATGAGTAGATAATGCAATGAAACAAAACATGAAACAAAACATGATCACAAGAACAATGAAGAATGATTCATAGAAATCAACTTTTCCCAGAGGTTTTTGTGTAATTCTCCAAGAACAAAAATTTATCCGCCCCAAAATGGTTTACAGCATACTTAAACTTAGGTTTAGAAAATGTAAAACAATGAAAAGAAATGACCAAAAGGTACCTAAACTAACTTAAGTTTCGTCCAAACAAAGACGCCCAGCTACCTGTGCACGTCACTCTGGAGAGGTCGCTATGGATGGGAGAAGGCCGAGCTACCTGTGCACGTCGCTCTGGTGAGGTCACTCTGGCTGGGAGCTACCTTGGTATGTCGCTCCGGGAGGTCACTCTGGCTGGGAGCGACCTTGGTAGGTCGCTCTGAGAGGTCGCTCCAGGATGCTCGAACATGGTGGATATGCCTCTAGTAAATTGGTCATAACTCCTTCATTACATCTTCAAATGACTTGAAACTACTTCCATTAGAAATCTAACTCAATTTTCTGTGTCTCCACAAAATATTAGCAAAAGAAGATTTCTTTAAATGCTCCATCAATGCTCATCTTTCACCCCTTTTGATCACAATGCTCCCAAACATCTCAAATCACTCCATGGCACACTCCAACACCTGATAAAGACTCATGTATACAAAATGCAACCTAAAAATGACTAAATACTAGTCTATATGATCAAAATGCACATGGATGAATAGGTGAAACAATAAAATATGCAAGACATCAACTCCCCCAAACTTGTTCTTTACTTGTCCTCAAGTGAACTTTCTTGAACTTATAGGAAGAGAGGTTTGAAAGTGGGAGCTCATAGCCAAAAGAAACACATCTAGAACTCAACTTAACATCCTAAAGAGACATAGAAAATAAAATGAGCACACTCTCTTATTATACTCTAGTTTCTCTAGGCCTATCAACTCACTCTTATGCCTTTGAGCAAGGTGCAAAACTCTTGAATTTACAAGCTCTTTAAACCAGCTCTCACATTAGTTCACACACACACACACACAAGGTGAATTCTCACAAATGGGCACATGATCTCAATCATTTGGCTAGGCAAGCGAATGGTCTAATGAGAATGAAAAGGAGGGCTCAAATGCATCATTTTTTGTGGCTATCACTCAAGAACAAGGAGCTTGATCATTATGCAAAATTTATCTAAGACTAGAGGCAACTCATGCATACATAGTCTTATTCTCATCATTCTACCCTTTTCCTAAGTGATCACATGTTCTAACCCTTTTTTTTCATCCCATGATCCCAAAGAGACTTTAATCACATCACTCACCCAATGAACAAGTTTCTTTATCTCTTTTTTTTTATGATTTACACCACCAAATGGGGACCTTTGACACACTTTCTACTTCTTAGCTCTAACGTTTCTTCTTTTTCTCCCTTTTATCTTACTCTTTTTAGGGTAAGGGTTTCTTTAGTACAATCTAGAGCTTCTTCATTTGGTTTGGTCCTATTGGCTTTCTTCTTTTCTCAAGGTACACTTTAGCTCAACTTTCTCATAATCTCTCATCCAAAACCCAAGATATTAACTTTTAGAACACATAAACCCACTCACCATCCTAGATGCTAGCTCAAAAGAGGTTCCTATACTAGCAAGAGATGAGAACAATCCTATGTCGCCTCCAATACTCTCAAGATTTTGCACATGACAAGCTATCAAAAGAGGCCTCACTCATGCAAATCAAATGTTTGGTCTCAAAAGAATGGCTTGGGTTCAAATTAAGGGTGTGGAGTACCATTTGGGTTAACAAAAGAGTTGTAAAATGGAATAAGATAACCCAAATATGTATGAGATCCATGATCAAGTATGCAATTGCCCATATGCAAGAGAGATTAAGTTCATTAAGCCAAATTTCAGATTGGAGCTGGTTTCAAGATAAATGTCAATTTCAAGCAAGCAAACATGTTTCAAGAAGAGTTTTCAAGGCTTGAAACGTGCAAGGCTTTCAAGAGATGCTTAAGCTACTTGATATGTCTAACTAGGATGTCACTTTGAGCTCTTGAGAAGTGTTCTTTACAAGGTGTTTCAAAATAATTGCTTCCAATGCGAGTAAATGCAAAATATATGCTCTAGACTCTCCTAGAAATGCAAGTGATGCAACCTATATGATTTTTTTTTGTTTTTCAAATTTTCAATTTTTGCGGGTTTTCTATGCCAATAAGTATGTACAATTCAATGCATGAGACTCATGACAAGAAAACAAAATCAAACACAATGTGAGACATTAGACTCTCCCCCAAACTTACTTCACACAGTCCCTTGTGTGAGAGTAACTTAGAAGAGAGATCAAGAGAGAGATAGAAGATGAATGAACTAAATATTTACAAAGGTAGGGATGCACTTACTTGGAGTTAGTGAGAAGGAGGGTCCTTCCCACCTTCAAGAGTGATGGTGGTTCTTGCACTGGAGAATGGCTGAGACCTTCCCTTGCACTTAATCTTGTACTCAATGGATCCATCCTTGAGCTTCATTGGGTGGAGAGTGAGGGTGTGTGGCATCTTGTCAAGAGGTGGAGGTTGAGGTTCTTTCACTATCTTCTTCTTGTCATGAGCAGCTTTTGTTGCTCCACTCACCCCCTCCTTTTTAGCACTTTCCAAGTGCTCTACACACAACTCTTGTGTAGACTCGCCAGCAAGATCTTCTTTCTCAGTTACAGCCACTTCAGCTTGGGTCTTCTCAAGTGATGTGTTTTCACAAGTGATTGTTCCACAATACCCAGCATCCATTGGAGACTGGATTGGGTAAGAGACAGCCTTGTTGACATTGAGGAGTGTGACCTTCTTGTTTGGGAAGTCAATACATGCTCCAACTGTTGTGAGAAATGGAGTGCCAAGGATCAAAGGAACTCTCTTCGCAGTTGCCATCTTAGGACTGTGAGGTCTATAGGGATTGTGCATTCTCCAATCTTCAAAGGAAAGTCCTTGATGAGGCCAATGGGGGTTGTAGAAGATGAATCCCCAAACATGAGAGAAGATGTGTTTGGCTCCATGCTTTCAATACCAAGACTCTTCACCATTTCCATTGAGATCACATTGACATTGGCACCACTATCCACAAGAGCATCATTCATGGTGATTTTACCAAGGGAGCAAGACAGTGTGAACTTCCCTTGTGACTCTAGCTTAGGGAGAGACTTTGGTGGGACTTGTCGATCAATCAGTGATGTAGAGATGTCTAGAAGCTCTACTACTTTTTCTTTGTGATCTAGAATCTCCTTGATGAGCATCATTTGGACATAGGCCTCTTGCATTGTATTAAGCTCTGGAAGTTTAACTCCAACATCACTCAAGTCTTTTCTGAACTTGGAGATCACCTTATTTTGAGCTTTAGTGATGACCCTCTTTGGAAATGGGAGTTTGTCATAAGGAGATATCTCAGCTCTGACTCCAACTGGCTGCACAACCTTTTTCTCAACCTTCTTTACAACCTTCTCTACAGCTTGTAACTCAAATCTGTCCAAAACCTTTTTCACAACCTTCTCTACAACCTGAGCATCAGCCTTGGCTACAATCTGTCTCTCATCCTGCACAAGTTCAGATTCATAGAAGAGTCTTTCAATCTCATCTACCTCTTTCGCATGATCATTCAATTCAGTCTCAGAGATAGTAGCAGAGATGACAACATTGCAATGGCCTTTCCCTGGGCGCTTAGAGGTGGAAGTTATAGAAGAAAACTGGTTCTCCAAAGCCCGGAACTTGTTGTTGAGGTCATTGTAACTCCCATCAATCTTGGCGTGAAGGTTCTTCAGCTCATATCCAACATGCTTCTCACTTCTAGTTTGAGACTCCAAAATCTGTTTCAATAGAGCATCAGTGCTGGTTTCTTGAGGAGTGGATGTAGAAGGGTTAGTTTGTTGTTGAGGAGGTTGGTTTCCCTTGTTGGTGAAGCCAAGAGGAGGGTTTTGCTGAGGCTGATAGCTGCCTTGCTGGTTGTTCCTCTGCTGGTATCCTCCTTGTGGGTAGTTGTTGTAGCGAAAATTGAGTTCTTTCTTGTACCAACTACCATTGTTGTTAATGAAACACAGCTCTTCTTGACCCTCAATGCCATCGACCTCATTGGTCACATGGTGTGGTTCTTGGTTTAAATGTTACCAACAAAGTTCAGCTGCTCTTGAGTAGCTTTTTCTGCAATGAGTATATCAATCTTATCTTGGAGAGCCTTTAGCTCCTTCCTTGTCTGCTTGTCATCATCTCTACTGCTTCTGTCGTAGTCTCCACTGTTGACTGCGTCACTCTTCACCATGTTTCCTACCAGCTCCTCTGCATCGTCCTCAAATCTTCCCAAGAAGAACCCATTGCTAGCAGTATCCAATCTTGCTCTGTATTTAGGAAGAGCACCCCTGTAGAATGTACTCAGCAAGCTCTCCTTAGAGAATCCATGGTGTGGGCATTGAGCTTGGTAGCTTTTGAATCTCTCCCAGGCTTCACTGAATCCTTCCAATTTCTTCTGCTGAAAACTGGAGATCTCATTTCTCAACTTAGCAGTTCTTGAGGTAGAGAAGAATTTCTCCAAGAATGCTCTCTTGCAGTCATCCCAAGTGGTGATGGAGTCACTAGGTAGAGACTTCTCCCACTGACGTGCCTTATCCCCCAAAGAGAAAGGGAATAGCTTGAGCTTGAAGTAATCTTCGGACACGCCATTGGTTTTTGACAACCCACAGTAGCTGTCAAACTTGTCCAAGTGATCAAATGGGTCTTCTACAGGCAAGCCATGATACTTGTTGTTCTCGATCACGTTGAGGAGTCCTGGTTTGACCTCAAAGTTGTTGGCTTCCACAGCTGGTGCTCGGATTCCCAACCTATTGCCATGAAGGTTTGGGCGGTCATAGGTACCAATGGGGCGAGCTGGGCGCGGTGGGTGAACATGTGGGTTGTTAACTCCTTGCGGTGGGTCAGCCATGTCAGTATCTAACCTCTGTTGTTGAGCTTGTTGCTCTGCTTGTTTTCTCTGTCTTACTATCTCTCTTTCAAACGCCTGGATATCTGGAACTCTTGGAACAAGGTTTGTTGTGCCTTTGCTCCTCAAGTTCATACACCTGAAATCCAAAGAGAGATGAAGATGAAGAATCAGTAACAAAATAAAAGAAAAATGACTTAGTCTCAAGCAAGTGACTAAATCTCAATGTTTAAATCTACTCAGAATTTGGCAACGGCGCCAATTTGATGTTAGGAGTTTTCAAGGCTCCTAAGACAAATGTTGTAGTATAAATGATTGTCGAACCAATTCTAAGAGATTTTAAAGCACTGAGAATGCAAGTACTTACTTAATCTAAGTGCAATCGAATAATGAGTGGTTATAAACTATAACTAAGAATAAGAAAAGCGATGATTAAAATAACTTCCTTGATTAAGAGAAAGGAGAACTCATGGGAGTAGGGATTAGACCTTGGGTGATCAAACTTCGAACTAAGGAGGGTAAATGATTAATTAACTATCAACCTTAAGCCTAGACACATCTCTAAGCAAGCTCTATGTCTAGATGAATGCTCATTTACTAACATAACTCAAACATCAAATGTCTTCGGTTGAATGTTATAAAAGTAATCTTTAAGAACGAGTCTATTAGCCATCTTAACACCTTTAACAACAAATGTATTTGGTAAAGTATGTTAAAAGCTTAGGAGAGTTGGCTCAGGCATTTCATCGAACACCTTCTGAGGTGGGAAATGCCTAAAGCTCAACCTTTGAGAGGTCAACTCAAAAGATGCATTAAGAATACTCTACTAGCAAGGAATAAGAGAAATCTACACTACACATCCTAGTTCTAGCCTAATCACCCTTAATCTCTCTATCCCATGAATTCAAAGATGGATCACTCACTAATCTTCATGATTCCTCTTAATCCCATATTGGATTCAAGCTTAATTATGTTGATGATGGATTTAGACAAGTAACAACAATAGAACAATTGAAAACAATGATCTTCAAAGGTTTTGTGTGTGTTCTTCAAGAACAAAGTTATCGCCCAAAACGGCTTACAAAGTAACTTTAAACTCCCGTTAGGTTTAGAAAATGTTAAAACAATGAAAACAAAATGACCAAAAGGTCCCTTGAAATAACTTAAGTTTCGATTTGCAAAACAAAAGACGCGCAGCTACCTGTGCACGTCGCTCTGGAGAGGTCGCTCTGGATGGGACGACCTTGGTATATCGCTCTGGGACGTCGCTCCAGGGTGGTTTTCGACTTACGGATTTGATAATAGGCGAGAGACTAGGTGCCCCTCGCTCGGGAGGTTGCTCTGGCTTGGGAGCGACCTTGTTAGGTCGCTCTTAGAGTCGCTCCAGGATGCTCAGACAGGGTGGATATGCCTCTAGTAAATTGGTCATAACTCCTCATTACATCTTCCAAATGACTTGAAACTACTTCCATTAGAAAGCTAACTCAATTTACTGTGTCTCCACAAAATCTTAGTAACAGAAGATTTTTTAAATGCTCCATCCATGCTCATATTTCACCCCTTTTGGATCACAATGCTCCCAAACATCTCAAATCACTCCATGGCACACTCCAACACCTGATAAAGACTCATGTATGCAAAATGCAACCTAAAAATGACTAAATCCTAGTCTATATGATCAAAATGCACATGGATGAATGGGTGAAACAATGAAAATATGCAAGACATCAGAGCACTACAATAGGTCTTAAAAGCTTCGGCTTTAGGATCTGTCAGCAAAATCGATAGTTCAAACCACCTATACTCTTAAACCTAGTTGAGTCACAACTCGATAACAAAAAAAAAAATTGCCTAAAATTGATCAAAGTTTTCTATGATTTTTTTTGTCCTTGCGCCTCTCGCCTTAGTATTTTCTATATATGCCTCCAAGGTCAGCCGTATTTCCTTTTCTGCCCTTGATTCGAGTTTATCTTTGCGCGTGAAGTTTTCCTTACCTTCTCCACGTCCATGTTTATAATGGAAACTTGACATTTATCCTTTTTTCCATTTTATTTATTCAAATCGAGTAAAATCATAAGTGGGCTTTTTATCTTGTTTTAGACTATTTCGGATGATTTTACGATTTAGGCGTTTTTATGTTTATTTTCGGAGAAATCGTCAATTTCTAGGATACAATGGTGTTAAGTTAACTAGCGTCATCCCAACGATTGATTCAGAATTTTACGAGAAAACAAGTCTTACTTGTTTTATCGTAAAATCTCAACGGAAACCCCGATTGAGAAGAAACGAGAGACAATTCAATCGAGATTTGAATTGGAAAACAGTGAGAGTTTCATTGATCAACGAAGGAGCTATGTGGTGACGTGGACTCAAGTGTAGCGACAAGGAATCAAGTGTGGCGAGGTGGACTCGAGTGTGATGAGGTAGACGAGTTTGGCGAGGTGAGACGAGTCTTGAGAGGTGAGATGAGTGTGGCGAGGTGCACTGATTGTGGTATGGTTGAACGATTGTGGCGAGGTGGGACGAGTGCGGCGACGTGGGACAAGTGTTGCAACGTGGGACTAGTGTGTCGACGCGGGATGAGTGTGGCAATGGTGGGAAGAGTGTGGCGACATGAGACGAGGTGACGACGTGAGTGTGGCGACGTGAGTCGAGTGTGGCAAGGTGAAGAGAGATACTCAAGTGTGGCGAACTAAAGAGAGAGAGAGTGTGTGTGTGACGAGGTGAAGGGAGTGTGAGAGTGGCCAGGTGGGGAGAGAGAGTGTGTGGCGAGGTGAGTGGCGAGGTGAGGAGAGAGAGTCTGGCGAGGTGAGTGTTGTGAAGCCTCTCTTCCATTCTCATTCTTTCTGTTGATCGCTTCGTAAACTTTGAAACTATTTTTTCTAAGCAGGTTTTTACACAAAGATTTCCTGAAAGCTATTTAGCGGAAGATTATCTCTTAGAATTTTTTATGAGGTTTTTCCGTGGAAACTTTTAGATCTTTTGTTTTACGGAAGGTTTTGTTATTTATTGTGAGAATCTTTTGCAAGAATTTTTTTCCGATCTTTTCATGTTTGGATATAAACTCGATAATTTCATGTCCGGGATGAAATACATGAAGTTTTGTCCTCATATACTTATTAAACAGGCTCGGCTTATGTGATATAGTTTGTTCGATATTTTTGGCTCATATTGTTTTAAGGCATATTTTCTCGAAAGATTTTGGTCGTTGATTTCGTCGTGACCGATTTTGACCCTAACACAGACGGAATATAAAAAGCACCTGATGTGGAAACTATACAAACAATTAGTTTTGCATATTTAATGTAGATCAGTATTCCAACTTTTTTCTTCCTCTTTGCATATCAAACAATTTTACATCTATATTATTAAAACAGAAGTACAAATCTGAGAATGCTAAAATTTAGTCATTTATTACAACAGTAATTAATGAAGCTATTGATGTTTCAATGAAGCTACTAATTAGGAATGTTGTCTTATCCAAATTAACTTAATCGATTTATTATACTATAATAAATGAAGCAATTGATATTTTGATGAAGCTACTAATTAGGAATGTTGTCTTATCCAAATTTTAAAATGTTTTATTACATCTTTTTTTTTTTACTTTTTCTAATTACTTCATTAATTGTATTTATTATAATAAATAACATCACTTATTTTACATGCTAATCATAATAATTTCATATGTTTGAATAAAATTATTTCATTCGTGACAAAGATTCTAACCGGTTAATAAATAGTTTTTATTTATTCACAGTCATCCAAGTATCTATCCGAAAAGAAATCAGTATTTTGATATCGTTTTTTGTTGTTCTAAAACTAAACTACATGTAGATATTATAAATTTCTAAACGGGGTTTGAGTTGATCCTTTCGGGTCCGGGTAGATTCATATGAATGTAAAAGTATTCAAATAACCTATATGTTTAAAAATATCATTAAACAAAATATAAATACATAAGTAAAATTTATATTATAGATTTCATGTGCTAAGTTTTTAATAAGATATATTAATAATATAGAAATAATATTATACTTTTGTTAAAAATATCCCAACTAATTCTTTTATTAATTGACAAAAACTCATATGTAAACAAATGACATTATTTTTACCGGGATATAAATTTTATTATACAATTGACGGTTACAAATGAATAACCATATTATGTTTGTTGACTTTATATTTATTTCTAATTAGTCAAGATAAATATATTTTTATATATAATATATCATCATGTAAAAACATATAACTATATCACGAAACAAGATTTAAATTAACACCCGCTAGGTGAGCCGATCCAGCTCTAGTTAACATTAATCTGCATGCAATTTCCTTATTTTTTAATATATATTTTTGTTCTGCATCATAAAAGGACTGCATTTGTACTGTGTTTCATTCAAACCCTTAAACTCTACACAAAAGTTTGTAAAAAAGATTTCGACCTAGTGTGCTTGATTGATGCACTGCCCAAGAGCCAGGCCTGTCTGCCGAATATTATTGATGTTGGTATTTTACTTTGTTGCATTCTCTCATGGGAAGATGTGTTCATATCAGCAAATATTAGATTTAACTAGATCTTTTGGCTCGTAAACAAATTTTCCAATCATATTGTTTATATATAAATGATATATTGTATAACTAAACTTATAATTAAAACAGAAGAAATAGAATGTTAAATTAATAGAAAAAAATTACGATTGACAAAATCATTGTAGTTAATACAAGTAATATTAATAATGAACAATTTTGTTTTATAAAATATAGATTTTCTTGTTTTTTTTAAAGAATCCTCATTTTAATTTTGGTATAAATAACCTCCATAATAATTACTGTAATATTTGAATCTGTAGTTTTATATTTTCTATCTTCAAAATGTTGGTAGAAAATAATCACTATCAAAATCTGAAAACTAAGTATATAAATGAATTGACTTTTATTTAAATTTAAAATGATATTATACAAATTTAACATTGTATATATTTTGTTATTAGGAATAATGTTTATTTATTCTATTTATTTATAAACTGGATGATATTAATTTATCTTTGCCATCAATGTTTTGAATACCAAACCGAACATTTACTTGACATTGCAGTTAGGTCAATGATCACACCTGTCCAATTGGATTATAAATTTAATTTAATTTTAAGTTAAGTATCTATATATATGTATAATTATAAAATTATTTTATAAGACTTTTTATCATTGTTTGAAGCTAAAATGATACGGAAATAAAATGAAAACTTCAAAAATAATATAAAATATAATGAAAATAATTTATTTAAATAGATATTAAAAACAATACAGGTCTATATGAAATTATTTTAAAATTTTACAGTTTTAACTTGAATTTGAAAAAAATCGGGGTTTAATATCAAACTGGACCATCGATTTAGCAAGTGACCGGTTCTTAAATCGAATTTGTTGGTTTTTACAACTCAAAATTGTTTAGAAGAGAGAGAATCATGATCCAACCAGCCGATTCCAGTTTTAAAACACTTCTTTTCACAGAGCATCGCTTTTAACAACAAACAACAAAATCATTTTATGAAACAAATTTTTATTATGAACTTATGTCAAAAACCATATACATATTTGATCTGGATCAGCGGTCAAAGCAGCGATGACCCGTATAATCTCTTGTCCAGCTTTAATAAAGAAGTGTTAATTAAAATTCTGCCTTAGTCCCCTAACCCAAAATTTATTTATTTGGTATAAACTAAGAAAACCGAATTTGAACTTAGATTTACTGAATTCAATCTGAAAGCTGTATCAAATCTGAATAAAAATTTATTAAATATTTGAATAGGTTCAAATTTATGGTATTCAAAGAACCGTAATTGAATCCGATCTAAACGAAAATATTTTTGGTATCTGAATATATTTGAATCAGATGTATATATTATTTTATTTTTAGATTTTGAGAAATCTAAAATATATATGAATTTTACAATTTTAAAAATAGTTTAAATGAATTATCTAATCCTGGACCCTAACTGAACCCGCAAAAATTTGAACACAAACCAAAATTTCTAAATATGTGAACAGAGCTAAAATATTTAACCCCGAAAATTCGAAATCTGAATAGACCAATTCGAATGGGTACTCGAATGTTTGAAACTAAGATTTAGGAAGCATAGTCATAAAAATTTGAACTTCAATGAAATTATAGGTATTTATTTACTGTGAAATCATGTGTATATATTTTTACCCGATGTATTTTTTTTAAGTAGTTCCTTTGAAATGAGGAAGTTGATACCCAATTGACGCTTCTATTTCTTCTGAATCCCTCCCATTGTCTCAGCACTTGGGAAAACCTATGCTGCTGCAACTCCAAAGCTGTGTTTGAAGATTTAAAAAAAAACAAAATCATAACTGAAAGTCTGAAACCTTAATATAATGTTCTATTTTATGGGACAATATTCTGTTCTGTCTCGCAAACTAAAAGATCTTCCCTAAAAAATCTTCCCTACGGTAAGAAGTAAGAATACTTATAATAATATTACCTGTCAATTTTCTTTGTTGTTAAGAAGTCAAGACTTGTGAGACAATGTACATCGTACTCATTAATCACTCAAATATCATCAATAAGACCACAAATATCATCAATAAGACCACAAACAATCAGAAATTACTAAGCTTAAGATCAAATTAATCACTTAATTTTCTGTGAGTTTCACACCAATGCTTGACGTGTACAGTCCTAGGAGAGAGCAAACACAGAGTCATAGAGATGTTTACTTACATGAGCGGAAGCATGCAAGTCCGGCACCGTCTGCGGCGTGTTTCCTCTTACACTCCATCACCCTCTTTTCTTTTACTCCTCAGCTCCGATTTTGACTCTTAGTTGAACCACTTTGTTTCTCACATGTGTGTTCCTATGGAGTATAACGACCACCAATGCTGAGATGCTCTAGTCAGTATGTATTTGTTTCTGTTCCTCCAGATTGTTGATCATTCACTTGTATCTCTTGGGCCTCTCAAGATAACTCAGCCAACCAATGGTGTCTCACGGTCTCTATTTTCTCTGAAGCTTCTCAACTCTTCCACCCAATGTTATATCTCTGTCTCTGTTCCTGAGTATTCTTTTGCGCCTCTCAATATGAGGATGTTACTGTTCCTGCAGATTTTCTAGAGTATAAGCGATGATACTATTTTGAATCAAAGGGAACATATTAATTCAAGAACTTAGGATCATAGCTGTTGGATTCATTAAAACATGGCTTGCCTAAATGAGTTTTCTCAAGTTCACGACTCTCTTCCAGAATAGCATGCCTAATATTACACTATATATTTTATAGCTCAGAGTCCCTATAATATGTCTTCCAAGATATTAAAATAGGTGAGCTTATTCATTTCAAAGTAGAGAAAAGTATAGAGTGGAAATAAGAACTATTGTTAATTTTATTATATTGCAACAAAACAACTTAAACATAAAAGATTTTGGATATGAAACATACCAGCTTTTTATTTACTTCATGGTATTAACTTAAACCTTGGAGTGGTTGTGTGAAGCTACTAACAATTAAGATCACATACACTGAACTGAATAACATTTTAAAAGTGTTCTTTCTATAAGTTGAGGTATCGCCAGAGGAGAGAAATATTTTCTTCCCTTCTTCATACTTCTGATCGTGTGAATATACAATGAGCTACAATAAAAAAAATTCATGAGAGACGTCTCGCTTTGAAATCAAATCAAGAATCAGGAGCAAATTTATGTACTGATGCAGAATCATACGATAATCAGGGCTCAGTTTTGTGAAGGACTTTCAAACCTTTGACCAAACTTCCATCACGTAATTAAATGTAATTGCAGCTGCAAATGAAAAGTTTTGAGAAAAGGAATTCACAGCAGTTTCCACAAATTGGAGAAAGGATGAAGCCACAAACAAACTTGTGGAAAGAAAGACGGCCTTGAAAGTCTATTGGAATATAAACATGGAACATAACTCATATCTATCAAAGACTTCTTGAGATCATCCTCACTTTGCAAGCTCCGATATCCAGTAACGCAAATGCCAATGCATATTATCATTTATCAACATAGGAAAAACACCTCTTATGTATAAAAAGAAGACCACGACACAAGTAGAATTATTACCGGCAGTGTTTTGATCTTCTAGATCAATCTCTTGTCGAAGTTTCGCCTTCTCCTTACCAAGCTCTGTAGGAATCAGCTTCCCTTCTGTTTACACATAAACAAAAGCATCGAAATCAATAAACAGTGAGAGAAACCTTAATAGAGAGATTGTTAACGAAACAGTCGAACCTTGGAGGGCTTCTCTTATCTTGCGCTTCTTCTCATAGAGCTTATGCTCATCACCTTCCAAGTTCTTCCTGTAGAGATACTCTTTCTTAACCTAACGTTCCTCCCCAACATCTTGATTTGCTTTGTCGTGACTGAGAGAGAGAGGCTACGGAGGAACTTTGTTTTGTTGTGGAGATTTAGGGTTTTACGAAAAGGGTTTCCTAGTGATGCAATGTGTTTGGCGTCTATAAAAGGTGAAATGGTATTGTAGATGCAGAGTGATATCTGATAACGACGATTTGCAGAAATACGAAACGATGCCGACGAAGAGAACCCGCTTATTCTGTAGAATAAAAGCATGTGTGAGGTGGCTGTTTAAAGACCAAATAAAATTAGGTTTTCAAGCCCGTTAGAAATGTTGTGTGAGGCCCATGACAGAGTGGCAGAAAGAGGAAATCTTATTGGATGAATTAATCTGATGAGGTGGACATCTTAATCTCCTCTCATATCCACCTTTTATTATAGTATATATAGATGATATGTCAAAGGACTGTTCATTTATTTGGTGTTTGGTATGGACGCAAATATTAGACTTAATGATATGTCAAAGGACTGTTCATTTATTTGGTGCTTGGTATGGACGCAAATATCAGCTATTCATAATTCATGAGTTCATAATTATTCAATTTTGACATTGATAATTTCTTTTGTACTATCTGATTTCTAGTTCTAATATCTTTTTGCGGCCATTTTCTTTATGCTTACAAATCTTTCATCAGAGTGACAAAAGACTTCGTGGGTTGTACTACTCTGATGTGTAACCTAACTCAATTTAACTTGAGAAATTCTCATGACTCGTTCTGAATTGCTATTAATCCATCTAGTTGCCATTTTAGAAATAGATGGTCTACAAACTTTACCAAAGTCCTTCGTGAGTAAGGGAATGGATACAAAGTCCTTCATGAGTAAGAAAATGGATACAACTCACCTAAAAAGCTAACTTTTCTCTAACACTTATTTATTATTTTAATACAAATTATGATAATTAGTACATTGATAACTTTACAACTAATAATTCTACATGCCGTATAAAGATTTGACGGTTCTACTTGCACCACCATAAATCTCTTTATGAAAATCCATATTTGACGATTCTATTTAACCATGCTAAAAATTTCATATAATCATTTCTCTCCCGCAATCTGCATAATTGTTAGTAAATCGTGTTTTATAACTCTACAAATCTCCGAGTTTAGAAACATCAATGAATATTTAATCTAATCATTGAACTAAAAAAGTTTCAACCACCTCAAAAGTTAGCTTATGAGAGCATTTCCATTGGGTGAAATACTCTCAAATATCTCATATGTATAATACACTACTAATATTTTAAATTTTTCATTATATAATTCTGTTATAGTTTTTTTTTAAATGAAGCCAATTATACGATGTCAAGTATAGAAAGGATATCGAAAAGGTGTCTCAAGAAAATTAAATGCTCCTTTTTTGTATAAGTTTTCATTATAATTTTACCATGAATATCCTATTAAGAAGATACTCCAAAATAGATATGCTTTATAATTGATATAAACTGACTGAGAGAGTGCATATCTATCTGTACATAACATTTTTTTAATTTTTGTGGAAAATGAGTGGGCTGTGTTTATGATAAACAAATTAGTCTTTAGTGAGGAAAATGAGCGGGCTTAGATTATAATAATCAAATGTTTTTCATATGCGTTTTGTAAAGTATCTTTTTAATTTTTTCTCAAGTTTGACTATGATGATGCATTCTCATCTCCCAAGTTCATCTTAATGCAATTTACCCCGTGTTACTTGCGAGTGCCTGAGTTTCTAGAACCTTAATTCCTTTATCACAGTGTAAACACACAAGCATGTTCTCTCTGGTCGTTGACTAGAGACTTTGGATATTATACTTAAGTGTCTGTTGCAGGAGCCAAAAATAAAGAAACATAACTGTGGAGGAAGCTGAAGCCTGGGGTGACTAGTGAAGTTATGTCGATTGTTGTGGATGTCAGTAGAGTATCACATGTGGTAGCTCAACATGCAAATCTGAACGGGAAGTCGAGTAAGACCACTCAAGATGGAAACATCTACGAGAAATTGAAGAAGTCAGCTGAAGATGGGGACATAGAAAGACTCTACGAGTTGATAGCAGAAGATCCAAACATTCTATGTTACTTTGATAAAGTGCTGTTTTGTGAGACGCCACTACACACTGCAGCTGAAAAAGGGCAAACCCATTTTGCCATGGAGTTGATGATTCTTAAGCCGTCCCTTGCTTCAAAGCTAAATGTATCAGGTTTCAGCCCGATGCATTTAGCCCTACAAAACAACCACAGCCGAATTGTGAGAGGGTTAGTGGCAATCAACAACAGGTTAGTCAACATCAAGGGAAGAGGAGGGATTACTCCTTTGCATCATGTGGTTCAGACAGGTGATGCAGAATTGTTAAGTGAGCTCTTGTTTGCTTGTCCTTCTTCCATAGAAGACTTGACAATTAAGTGTGAGACAGCTGTACACATTGCTGTAAAAAGTCAACAGTTGATGGCATTTAAGGTTCTATTAGGATGGATTAAGAGAGTAAACAAAGAGGAGATCTTGGATTGGAAAGATGAAGATGGTAACACAGTCTTCCATATTGCTGCATCGATAAATCAGACTGAGGTAAAATGTCTCTCTTATCTCATTTTAATTAGTCCATGAAAATGGATATGTATGTTTCTTAACTAATGAACATTGGCTTAGTTGTTGCCAAAGTTCGTTGGTTTTTTATGGAAATCAGTTTTCAGTATATTTATATATTTCCTCTGTTTCATATTAAGTATCGTTGTAGAGTTTTTTTTTGTTACAAAATAAATGTCGTTTTCGACTTTAAATACATAATTTATTAGTTTTATAGTGTAATTTATTTTTCTATTAATTAAAATATGGTTAGGTGTATAATTAATTGTGTTTTTTATAGAAAATATGCAAAATTAATTATTTCTTTAATTTGTGTGCACAAAGTTAAAGTGACAATTAATATGAAACAGAGGGAATATGTTTATGTCTCATATTCTTATCAATGTTTGCTTAATATGTGCTCGATTTTCGCAGGTAATGAAGTTGCTGCGTAGAACCGTTTGTGTAAAAGCCAAGAACTTGAATGGCAAAACCGCAATGGACATACTCCAAACTCACAAATCTCCTTGTTTCCCTGAAGCAAGAAGACTTCTCCACAGTATCAGAGAAAGACTACTTTGTCCTTCCACAACTACTCTTGCAGGATACCTGAGCAATAATTTATCGTTTATCGAGAAACGGAACAATCTCTTGGGGCTGAGCAATCTTAGCTTGACTAGAGAGAGGTCTGTAAACACTAGCCACCTCCGGGATGCAATACTTGTGGTGGCTATATTGATAGTAACTACAACATACCAGGCTGGTCTTAGCCCTCCCGGCGGATTTTGGCAGGAAAGTAAGGGGAATCACGTTGCTGGGGAGACGACTATGTTTCCCATAAATGCCTTATTCTTTTTTGGTCTTAACGGGTTTGCCTTCTTATCATCTTTATATGTGATCGTAGTCCTTATTATTGGACTCCCCATGTGGAAGCTAATTTATGTTTCAGTGGCCGGTTTAAGTATTGCTATGTTGGCATCATACTACACTATATTCCCGATTCCAAATGAAGTGGACGAAAAATCAGCGTACTATATCATCTTGGCATTACCATTGATGATAGGAACCATGCTGTTTGCTACTTTCATGGCGTTCACTGTTGATAAACGTCGCCGGCACCGAGTGGACTTCCCGGCGAGCTGCTTCAGCATATCTGATTCGCATCCTGGCTACCTTTTACTGTTTAGTGGGATCAGTGTTGGTCTTGTTTTGTTTTATTTACGTAGGTTGTTTTTATAATTTAGTTTAGAACTTTGAATAAATTATTCTCTTCAACGATTTTCAAATGTCTGTTCCTTGGGTGAACTACCACTATGAGGTACATTCATGGTGCACATTTGTCGAAGTATATGATTATGAAAAAGAAGTATTATTATGAATAGCTCATAAGTACATTAATCATTAGGCCTTGGCATTCAGGTTCTTAATTCAAAGCTATACTTGAAAACCCTAACCTAATACTTAAAATAATATCCATAATACCAAACATATACCGCAATACTCATATATACCTAACATTTACTAAAGGTTTCGGGTATTTCAGATACCCCATCGAATCTCGGGTTCGCGTCGGGTCGGGTCCAAAATCTACGGATCTTCCATAACAAAATCTAGTGGGTTAAAATGACATTACCCATACCCGACCTGAATCAATTTTTCGAGTCCGGGTAAAATATCAGAGGCGTATTAACCATAGCCTTTTTTTCTTTCATCAAAGCTAAGCTAATATCTAGAATCTGCAGCTAGTTACTATTTATAAATATTTAAGCAACCGGCGTAATTCTTCTACAAAATTTAAAACTCAATCTTTGTTTTCAGTGTTTAGGTCCTCAACAAGAACTTCAAACCTCAAACATCAATCATCCCATCAATCAATCAAAATACTATTAAAAGATAAGGATTATTTTTAACTTTGTAACTATGTGGCATATTACGAAATATGTCATTAAAATTTAGGGAATTTGTCAAATATGATTCAAAACTTGATTTTAAATGCAAAAGTGTACTCCAATTCAAATCAAATGCAAAAGTAACTCAAAAGGCTAGTGAAATTAGAAACATCCTTTCGTGACTAAACCAAAAAACAATATTGTAGTTTACTATTATAATCATGCGAGTGAGAAGACTTCCCTGAAAGTCTTCTCATGGTGTAGATCTTAAAAATAATTTATAAATTTTATAAAAAAATTGATTAGTAAAAAAATCTAATACTGTAATTATAGACATTTATAAATGATGTACATTTTGATTTGCTAAAATTGAATAATTTTCAACATAGATGAATTAATGTAGGTTAGTCATGATATTTTTTGGTTTAAGGTTTGGTAACTATATTATAGTATTGTATGTGTTTTTAGAGTTAGATTGTGGTATCTTAATTTTTTTTTCAAAAACAGAATTTGACCTATATGTGTTTAGTTTTGTATATATTAAACACTTTATAAGTTTATTGCAAGTTTAGTAAAGTTTTTGTATGTGATTTAGTAATATATTTGATTTTGGGGTTTTGGAAGACTTAAATTTTGAAGATATAATACACTAGAAGACTTACTGGTAGACTTAACTCTATTTCCAGCTTAAAATTTTAGAAGAATTTAGGTTTCCCGCCTATTGTTAAGTCTTCCAATAAGTCTTCCATAAGTCTTATAGTGGAACTTTTAAGTCTTCCATAAAATCTAGTGTATTAGATCTTAATAATAATTTAATAATTTCATAAAAAATATTTTGGTTAGAAAAAAATCCCAATTATCTAAGTATAGACATTTTAAGTGATATAAATTTAGATTTTAAAGTTTAATTAAGTTTTATGAATTGTTTGTTTCTAATTAGTTAGTTATTTTGAGTTTAGGGTATCAGTGACTTAAGTATTCCAATAAATAATGCACTAGAAAACTTTCGCGAAAGTCTTCTGGGCGAATAATAAACTTAGGGTCAAGAAGACTTTTAAGTAAGTCTTCCATGAGTTATTCTATTAGAAGACTTTCTTGAAAGTCTTCTGAATAGAAAATATTTAGTTTTGTTGGAATTTTTGTCTTCTTATATAAAGAAAAATTTACACATTATCTCTTTTTTTCTCAAATGGTTGCAACAAAATGTAATTTTCTCATTCTAAAACTCTCAAATCTCTCTCTAATTTTTTTAACTTAAAAAAAAACCAAACTTTATACCAATTTCTCATTTTTATCTCATGTTTCTCACTTATTTATTTTGTTTTTGCAGATTTTTTATCACATGGTTCTCATCTTCCACTTCTTTAAAAGTAGATCTATAAATCATATTTTATCATTTGGTAACTTCTTGATGCTTAAAGTTCTTAACTTTTGAAAACTTTTTTTGTTGTTTTAAGTGTTTACCTTATTTTAGAACTTTGAATATATTATTCTCTTCAACGATTTTCAAATGTCTGTTTCTTGGGTGAACTACCGCTATGAGGTACATTCATGGTGAACTTTTGTCGAAGTATATGATTATGAAAAAGGAGTATTATTATGAATAGTTCATAAGTACATTAACCATTAGGCATCGGCATTCGGATCCTCAGATCAGATTTGGGTCAGGTCTTGTCGGATCTATATCCTTTGGATCTTAGATATTTAAATCCAATAAGATAATTAAAATTTGTCGGCTCGAGTTCGGTTCGGGTCATGTCAAGTCTGGATCAGTTCGGGTCTTAGATAGTTGGACCCAAAAAGAAAAATAAAATTTGTCGGTTCGGGTCAAGTTCGTTCGGGTTTGGCGCAAATAAATATCCAAAACACAAAATGCCTGAAAATATTTAAATACCTAAAAATGTCCAAAATTTTACCTAAAATATGACGAGAAACATAAAAAATACCTAAAATTTTCTATAATTAACCGAATTATATTTTGAAAATCTACTATTTTATTTGAAATCCAAAACTATACTTTAAAACTCAAACCTGATACTTAAAAAGTAGACGTAATACCAAAAATATACTGAAATACTTATAAATACTTAACATATACTAAAATTTTTGTGTATTTCGGGTACCCCATCGGACTCAGATTTGAGTCGGGTCGGGTCCAAATCCATGGATCCTCTATAACAAGACCAAGTGGCATTAAATGGTATTACCCGTAACTGTCTAAATAAAGTTTTTGGATCAATTTCGATTTGAATTTTCGGGTTCAGGCAAAATGTCGAGACCTATTAACCATAGCCTTCTTTCTTTCATCAAAGCTCGAGCTAATATCTAGAATATGCAACTAGTTACTATTTATAAATATTAAAGAAACCGGCGTAATTCTTCTACAAAATTTAAAACTTAATCTTTGTTTTCAGTGTTTAGGTCCTCAACAAGAACTTCAAACCTCAAACATCAATCATCCCATCAATCAATCAAAATACTATTAAAACATAAGTACTATTTTGAATTTAACTTTATAACTATGTGGCATAATAAGAAATATGTCATTAAAATTTATAGGATTTCATTAAGCTTATTTACGTCATCTTTTTCTAGATCAAAAACATGAGACAGAAAATAATAAAATTTTATGATATTATTTGAAAAGTCAGTTTCTTACCATGAAATTTGGACTCCACTTAACATGATATTATTTGAAAAGTCAGTTTCTTACCAAATGATAAAATATGATTTATAAATCTACCTTTAAAGAAGTGGAAGATGAGAACCATGTGATGAAAAACCTGCAAAAACAAAATAAATAAGCGAAAAACATGAGATAAAAATGAGAAATTAATATAAAATGCTCACATCTGTTATGAAATAAGAGATATGGGAGAAAGCTCCGGATCTGAAAATTTTCATGAAAGTCTTCCAAGTCGTCTCAGATCTGAAAAACATGCATATGCAAAAGCATTCAATTGACTTCAAACATTGAAAAGCTTCAAAAATAAGGTAAGAACTTAAAACAACAAAAAGAGTTTTCAAAAGTTAAGAACTTTAAGCAACAAGAGGTTACAAATAAAAAATATGATTTATAGATCTTTTAAAGGAGTGGAAGATGAGAACCATGTGATGAAAAACCTGCAAAAACAAAATAAATAAGTGAGATAAAATGAGAAATTGAGATAAAGTTTGGTTTTTTTAAGTTCAAACAAATTAGAGAGAGGTTGGAGAGTTTTAAAATGAGAAAATTACATTTTGTTGCAGTCATTTGAGAGGAAGATAGATAATGTGTAAATTTTTCTTTATATAGGAAGACAAATTTTTTAATAAAATTAAATATTTTCTATTCAGAAGATTTTCAAGTAAGTTTTCTAATAGAATACCTCCTACAAGACTTACTTAAAAGTCTTCTAGACCCTAAGTTTACTATTTGTCCAGAAGACTTCCGCTGAAGTCTTCTAATGCATTATTTGTTGGAAACTTAAGTCACCTATACCCTAAACTCTAAATAACGACCTAATTAGAAATAAACACTTCATAAAACTTAAATAAGCTTTAAATCTAAATTTATATCACTTAAAATGTCTTTAATTAGATGATTAGGATTTTTTCCCAACCAAAATATTTTTTTTACGAAATTATTAAATTATTTTTAAGATCTAATACACTAGATCTTATGGAAGACTTTATGGAAGACTTATTGGAAGACTTAAAAATAGGCGGAAAACCTAAATTATTCTAAAATTTTAAGCGAAAAATGGTAGTTCAGTCTTCCAGTAAGTCTTCTAGTGCATTATATATTCGAAAATTTAAGTCTTCCAAAACCCCAAAATCAAATATATTACTAAATCACATAAAAAACTTTATTAAACTAAAATAAATTTATAAAGTGTTAAATATATACAAAACTAAACACAAATATAGCCAAATTTAATTTTAAAAAAAATTACGATACTACAATCTAACCCTAAAAACACATACAATACTATAACATAGTTACCAAATCCTAAACCAAAAAATATCATGACTAACTTACATTTACTCATGTATGTTGAAAACTATTCAATTTTAGCAAATCTAATTTACATTATTTATAAATGTATATAATTACAGTATTAGGATTTTTATTAACCAAAATATTTTATTATAAAATTTATAAGCTATTTTTAAGATATACATCATGAGAAGACTTTCAGGGAAGTATTCTCACTCGCAGGGTTATAATAGTAAACTACAATACTATTTTTTTGTTTAGTCATGAGGGGATGTTTCTAATTTCACTAACCTTTTTAAGTTACTTTTGCATTTGATTTGAGTTAGGGTACACTTTTACATTTAAAATCAAGTTTTGAGTCACGTTACAAATACCCCAATAAATTGATCATGATTCGTATATTCAAAATCAAAGGCCTAATTACGTCAATGATTATTATTACTTAGAATCTTCTTTGTATTGTCAAAAAAAAAAATACTATTCTAAGTTACATAACGACTCAAAGACTATTCTTTTATTTATTTTGTGCATAAAATTACAGAAGACTCAAAATTAAAGAACACTAGGATCGGACCCGCGCGCCCGCGCGGGTGTTTGTTTTCGATATACTTATAAACATTTCCAAATACATCAATTTTATTTTTTTTTAACGTTTTCATTTGTGTTACTTTAACAATTTGTTAAAATTATATTTTTCATTATTGTAGTGTGTTATATACTTTTTTGTTGAATGTATGTTGAATCAGTTACTATGCAATTTCTCAGTTTAATAATTTAAAGAGGGTTTTGATGCATCGATATAAACTTTGGTGAAAAAAAATAATAAAACTCATACAAAATTTAATTATTGGGCCAAACAAATTGATAATAGACTTATTATGAGCATATGTCCATAAAATGGGTGATTTAATTTGTGTTTGGATGTAGGGATAATACCAGTGGCAGAAAATTGTAATTTTTGTGAAAAACTAAGGGGTATTTTCTATTTGTACTCTTGTTTTAATAGATTAGATGTGAAAACAAATATTAACAGATTATTACAATTTGGTTTGGTCATAAATATTTTTATACATGCATAAACTTTTGATTATGGTCACTTATGCAACTTCGAACAGATAACACCTTTCAATTTATTTCCCAATTGACATATATTAAATTATTCATAATTTTAGGAAAATATATTATGAATTCAAAACAACAAAAAAAATTAAACGCAACTAAAAGAAGTTAACCTATCGCATTTAAAATGATGAAATATTTATGGTTTAGTTGAGATGAAAAAATTTCATATACTCAAAAAGTAATTGAATCGATCAAATTGTTAATAAGCAAAATAAAATGTCTATTTTAAAAATATTATACTGTTTTTATACATATAAATTACAAAATGATTAAAACCTATACTAAAATAAATAAATATTTAATTAAATATTATAAATTAAATATTTTTGAATATTTCTATTCGTATATCTAGTAAATCAATATGCAATATATTTCTAATATTTGATTGGACCAAAATCTTGAAAAAACAAATCACCCCTAATTATGGATTCTGTAAAAATAGAAAATATTTATATGCAATTAAACTGTCAAATATTCAACAAATGCAAAAATGCCTCATGATGCTCTAGGACCAGACTTCACAAACTCTGTACGTGAAAAGGGCAAATCCTTTTAGAATTTCATGTAATAACTAAAATACTGGTCGACGCATTTAGTTATTAAAAATATTATTACACTATACAAATGTACATAGATCGTGACTTTTCATCCAACAATTTGTTCAATATTCATATTATCATGTTTATACAATTTAAAATAACAAGAAAGACGTTGACATGCTCTATTAGACAAACCAAATTTAAAACCGTAGAGAGATAAAAGAGAAGCATTTGAGATTCGGTGAGATCTAAGCGCGGGTACTTTTCTCTCTCGACTTCAAATTTCATCTCCTTCGGGTGGAGCATCTCTGGTCGTCTCCTTTCTAGCTAGACTGTGTAGATGTCTCCCACCCACCCCTTGTATCTTGGACTTTGCACGTACTGATGAAGGAGATGCGATCTGGTGTCTATTTGAGGCGCATCTTTTTCAATCTATGTGCATTGGATGCACCTTGATATGGTGGCTCCGACGAAAGCTTTGGGGTCCTGGTGGCTCGGTCGGTTGATGGCGGTGGTTCTATGTTTCAAGAAGGTGAAGAATCTGACGGAAGCCACAAGATGAATATTAGGGCTCTAGGGTTTGTCTCCGATGGTTGTGAGGGAGTATTGGCGACGGTTTGATTTATGAGATGGCGGTTCTGGCAGATCTGCTACCCGTTGGCGTTGATTCTTCTCTTGGACCAGAGCTGTAGAGGTGCACGTTTTTCCTCAGAATTGCGGCGGCAAGGCTTCAAATCGGGATGTGAAGGTTAGGGTTTTCGGGAGTCGGCCCTTCGCTTCGATTCCAGTGATTGAGTATGTGGGACACCTCCGGTGGTGACAAAATCTTTGAGGAGCCACCGTTTGCAGAGTTTGGCTGGTCTTGGACACTGCGATCGCTGAAGTCACGGACAACCTGATTTGGAGGTCACCGGTGTTCAAACCGGAGCAGAGGCTCTGCCTTCATGTCTTCTTCTGTTACTTGCTTATAGGGAAATCAACTAATTCCTACATCAATATGGGCCATTCGGTCCCAATCAATACATAACCACTTCACATGTGTGAAAATATACATCAACTAATACAAAATTCAATACATGAACTTTTGAATATGATTTTAACATACATTGACCTAATTTCCGTTAGTCAAATATTAATAAAAAAATCTGTCACGCGTGGATAAGCTAGACATTCTCTTTTCTCCCACTTTGATTTCGTCCTTAGATTTCTTTGTGTTAGAGTTTTTTTTGAAAAAATCAACAGCAAAAATGTTTACGACAAAAGCTAACTAAAGAATCACACAGTAAATCGAGTTGTATACTAAACGGAAAAACTGATAGATCCATGGAAATAAAACATGAAATTCATAACTACAATCAATAGATTCTAAGGGTTTATCAGGAACGATTCTATAACTCAAAAATCACAATTTTAAAGTCAACTACTTGTCGTTGCAGAGACTATCTATGCCTAGATCCTAAAATTTTAAATCTCCTTGCTAATTGAATTGATTAAGACAAGTACTAAACTCAAGTTTGATTATGTTCACTAATAGACAATCTCTTTGCGAATAAGTATTTAGCTCATCTTAGTTCATGTAATCAAGAACAATGTCGTGTCTACCAAGTTTCCTATGATGTTGTCAATCCAAATCTAGTATTAGAAACAATCAAGATGAAGAATTTTATAGATAAGCCTAACTGTTCATCTTAAACCCTAGAAAACCCTTAATCTAACAAGTAATCTACTAATGCATAATAGCAGAAACACAAAATATTGTCTACATAGCTATCATATATAAATCAAAAAGGATTTCCAATCAATCGCTAAATGAGTTCGGATCTTCTTTTAAATCTAAAATAAACTTAAATAAAGTGTAACCTATACAATGGCTTAACAATATAATATATATAGATTAAAACTAGTCTTGGGCTCCTAGTAAATATTGAAGACTTTTGGGCTAAACTACAATATCTTGAAATTTTCTTTAAAACACATCGGCTTGCTGGATAGGTTAAGGTGTCGACTGACAACAATGTGTCTATCGACATCATACACAAGTATGTGCTCCAACTTGTAACGTTTGGCTCAAGTTCTCTTCAAATTACAACTAACACTAAAATTTCCAAAGTACTCGAAAACGTACCTAGCCCTGTAAAGACTCTAAAACAAACTTAAAACATATAATATAGATTCTAAAACATAATTTATATCATGGTCAAAACCTATAAAAACCATGATATATCAAGTACAACAACACCTACCCCAAACCCAAAATCCCAAATACAAGCAAGCAACCAATCAACAAACAATAACATGCAATACTACAAGAAATCTACATGTTATGGAGAAGCTATTAATAATCAATGCAAGCTACAATTAAGCGAAGATACTACTTGAAGCGTAAGACCTAAACAACATATGTCTAATCTAGTTCAACACTCTAGACTCAATCGTAGACACACTCTACACACAACACTCATATGCTAGTACCAGCTTCAACATTCTAGGGATCCCTTACACATCACACACATTGGAAGCCTACCACCCCACCAAATGAATACTCCCGGCTACAAACAAGAGAGTCACGTATCCGGAAAACATTATCTCTCCAGGTACCACCTAACTGTGTTCTTTTAGGTTGCATTGTCATGCAGCACTCATCCAGGGGTGCGACTCACTTAGAATTGATGAGTGCATTCCTTCGTCAAGTACACCTCCGCGCCACAAAGGAATGCCTGAGGGGAAGGTCCACCGCACACACACACTGGTCATAACCCGCCTACATGGTCGACGCTATACCATAACAACACACATACACACTGGTCATAGTGCTTACATAACCGACGCTATACCAACACTCACACTAGGTTAATCTCTCATTTGGGGTAACATATATCTGAAGGATTATTGAGGATTTGCATGCTATATTCAACACAAGAATAGATGACTCAACACACACTCAACCTAGTCCTAGACATAAAGCTAGACTACAACATGCAACTACATAACTACAACATGCAATCACACATCCATAACTAACAATTCTACACTACACAAGCATGATATACAACAACACTACTCAATGCTTGCAATCACAACTACACAAGTATGCATCACAATAACTAGTATAAGCATGCAACACACAACACTACACTAAGCATGTAATATACTAGCATGCTATACACAACTACTCTACACATGCAACTAGCAAGCAACCTAACAATGCTAACTACACATGCATGCTGACAACTTAAACACACAATCACAAAAGCATGCAAATACACAATTAATCAAAAAGCATGCAATCACACACGCATGGTCTTTACCACACACCCATGCAACCTGCACATAAATTGTTAGTGCTCTTCTCGGTTTAGCTTAAAGACCCACTTGGTCTAAACTCTTCTCATGCACCAAAACTGGTTAATACACAAAAAATATATACGGAACCCACCTAGATCTTCATACTACGGCTAGGGCACGATTAAAGGCTTAGACACACCACCACACGCCTAAAACCTACTTTCACAAAACTAGCTTAGGAAGGGTTTTTGGCTAAAGAGAGAAAGTAAGATTGAAAAGGCCTAATCTAAACCTTACCACACTTGGAAGCATACTACTAAGGATCCTAAACTAAGGACCAGCCAGGACTTAGCTTCCTACTCCTTAAGCTTACCTCTTTCTCTCTCTAAGAGATATTTCTCTAAAACTCTCAAAAAAGAAAAACACTAAGAACGAAAAAGAGAGAAGGTTTGGGAGTGGAATGGCTTGCAAATAAACATCTTGAAGTCCTATTTATATCTAGAGATTTCATGGGTTGCCTTTAAAATGTGTCCATTAAGGTGTCCTCACTAAATGCTTCCAATTCATTCACTAATATAAGTAAGTGGTAGACAACTTATTTTTGCCTATAATTCTCTATCGTCAGACCCTGCTATTCCACTAGGTTCATTGCACCATTTTTTGTTGGATAGCTTTCATGCAAAGTTGCTTTGCCACCTAACTCAATTTTCAACCTTTTAACCAATCAAAATTAAACCAAGTGTTTCTTTACTGCCTAGTCTTACTCTCCTAGCTCATTGTACACTCTCTTTATAATGCTGATGTTCATGGCCGCCACATTTCGTGACATGTCTCCACCATCCTTTACTTGCCACCAACGTATGTTCTTGCCATTTTAGTGGATGAATAGCTCCAGGTACTTATCCTTCTCCACTATAACTCCAGACCTACAAAATACGTTCTATGGGCTCTAATGTAACCTTATATGTCATGTGACAATTGCTGAAAATCAATTTTCCACTCTTTCTCCTTTATGTGCAAATTCTCGCATTTTGAAGACATAAAGAATTTTGATGTCTCCAAGCTGGTGCACCTTATCCACCTCATTTCTTCACTATAATATTTAGTTGACTCCACATACTTCCCTGGTTTGAAGAAATTTGTCTGCTCCACGTGGCTCAATCTAAACAATTGGATCGGGAGTGACATGTGGCGCAATTTAGACCGTTAACTTTTGTTTACTTTTCTTCACTTGAGTTGAATTCCATGTTTAATCTATAAATTGTCTAAATCACTCATTTTAATCTAGAGCACAACTTTACACATCTTTTCTATCGACTCACCCAATTAAACAATTTTCGACCATATCCACCAAAATCGGTTTACTCCGAACCTTTCTGGTTTACATTGACCAAACTCCATATAATACCTCCAAATACTTATGAGATTCTCCAAGGTTTAAATACATTCTCATGAGTACATGCTGGTCCTCCTCGCCCACCTACTCGGCCATGTATATTTTCTCCATGATAATGATCTTTAATTATTTATCTGTGTACAAAGGTCTATGCTCTTTCACTCCTTGACTCGGTTTGCTCTGCTTCGTATTGACCATGATCAACTATGTCCCACTTCACTCGAACCAACTGGAATTTGACTTGACCAAAGGTCTTCATTTGAACAATAAGGAAGGAGTCTTACTTGACTTGATGACTTTGAGAATTCTTCGATGCTCGGCCTCAATCATACTGCATCCTCGAGCCTTCATCTCGACCAAATATATATTCAGTCTTTCCATATCCAATTTTCTATGACCAAACCTCCATTCATCTCCTCTACTAACCTTTTAATCCAAGAAATTTTTGAGAACTTGATAGGCGTTACGAACGCGGCTGGGTAGGTCTTAGCATTGAATTAATAATCGAGGAGTAGTTTTATAACTTTCATATCTTTCTTTTTTGAGTTTATATATTAGGAATGTGCACATTAATTATTGTTGTGATGTAGTCTAGTGGTTAGTGGCAAGCTTATTAATCAGTTGGACATGAGCTCTAATAGAGTAGAAGGCCCATTTTATATAATTTTTAAACGATTAGGTTAAATGAATTAGAAAAGAAATATTAGTCTTGCCTTCAACCTTCCCCTGAGAGCAATGTTTTGAAAAACCGGACCTCACATACTCAGTATAGCTACTGGTTGATTGGTTCGACCGGTCCAACCAGATTTTCTATTTTTTAAATATATATATATATCACTATATAGACCTAAAAGTAATTTTTCATATGATACATTATTTTTCCATTTTTATTAACTAAAAAATATAAAATACGTATAAATTTGACTATATATATAATAAATAAGTGAATACTATGTAAATTGAAATTGATAAAAAACAAATGATTGATCGTTCAATAGGGCTGGAAACAAATACTCTTTACTCGGCTCGTATTTGATACTTGACCCGTACTTGCCTCGTAAAATCGAGTACTCGCAGTGATCAAACAAGTAACAAGTAACTCAAATCAAAAACTTGCAAGTACAAGTCGAGTACCAAGTCTTTACAAGAAATGAAACTATTTGGTTTGTTTATACTTGTTACTCGTTTCAATTTTTTTTTCTTTTTAGTAATGTTGGCATAAGTTGATCATAATGGAAATCGTTAAATTGAGATGAGTCATGGTTCTATTTAATCGGTATATTTGTTTCGTTTCGTCTTAAAAAATCAAGTTCTCGACATTGCTCAATAGGATAATAAACCAATAAATCTTATTATTCGCAAATTTAAATCAAGTGTCAAATAGCTTTTTATCTTTCAATATTTTTTCATTACTTGTTATTTACCTATTGTTATACTTGTTTATAAAAATTTCTTATTATATATTTAATATATCTTGTCTTTTATTTATATTGTATTTGAAATCAGAAGTAATAAGTATTTTAAAACGAGTACTTGCTTTTAGCAAGTAACAAATCGGATCACGTAACTCGCAAGTATTAGTTTTTTTCTCGAGTACTTTATGTAGCAAGTACTTGTTTTACACAAGTCAAGTCCAAGTCCTAAATAAAAGTACTTGAACAAGGCAGGCCAAGTACCAAGGTTCTGAAAATTAGCAAGTACTTGGCTTGCGCCCACCCCTATCGTTCAGGTTACTATATTTATATATTCTTACAATTAAAATCTCAAAAGTTATGAATATGACAAAATAAATTAGTATATGAGAGCCAAAAGTATATATATTTTTTACATTCGTTCATAAGAAAATAGAATTAAATAAAAAACCAGTTAAATAATGATAGTCAAATATTGATTATGAGATATTAAATTTTAATAACAATTTAAAACACATTAATTATGTTGAATTTTTAGAATCGGGTTTTGAAGTTGATCCGGGTCACCGCTTTACTGGTTCTAGCCGGTTTTACCGTGTTTTCTCAAATCAGGATTCTCGACCGAAACGGATTCGGCTTCTTCAACCGAACCGGATTCGGCTTCTTCAACCGAACCGGATTCGGCTTCTTCAACGAGTCACGGTCGGACCAGTTCGATCCAGTTTTCAAAACAATGCCTGAGAGTTTTTCAAACTCCCCAGCCGTTTTTCATTTATTTTTTTGCGATTCGCTAATATTTATTCTAGTAATTCACGATCAAAATATATTAAATCTAGAGTTTTCTTGGGTTCACCCCCTAAGGTGAACCTATAGGTCACCAGCCAATAATAACTCGACAACTCATACTAAGTTTTTTTAAAAGAAAGAAGGCAAAAAAAATAGAAATAATGCTATTTATCAAAAAAAAAGGGAAAACAGAAAAAAAAGGAAATAGAAAAAAAAACAAAAACAGAACACGTCTTCTCCAACGGATACGTCTTTGGATCCGTAGGTTGCGTTTTTCTGGTTTACATATTCTTCCTTGCCTCTTCTCTAGTATTTATCCTTGTTTAGTTAGAGAATTCTATATTATTTTGATGATAGAGTCACATAGAAGAAGAAGAAAAGGAGCAAAGAAAAAACTATGAAAAGGAACAACAAGAAGAAGGAAGCTTGAAACGCAAGAAACGAAGGAACAAGAAGAAGTGACCAAGGAGAGACATAGAAGAAGAAAGTCAACGTGGGAGAAGATGCCACTTGACAATGGTTACAAACCAAAGCGAAGTTGAGTTGTGACTTAGTCACAACAAATAAAGTCAAGATGCAACTAAAAATGTGTTTAGACAATATAAATGTCATGACTGAAACACAAGCAAAACTGAGAGATTAAAAACAAAAACAAAGAGAGCACAAAAACAGAGTAAGAGCAAGAGTGAGCTGGCCGTGAGGTGTGTAGCGAAGCTCAAAAGTTCAACAATTTCAACAAAAAAACGTGAATGAAAATGACCGCCCAGACTAGACCACTAGAACAATTTCAAATGTCTGTTATTTTAGAACTATGATTGAAAGTAAAGTCCGCAAGAACGTTCTCCATATGTTCTATGCGCTCGGGTACAAACTAGACCACTAGCTTCTCAGCAGGCAATCCTATGAACCATTCCCGTAATTCTTGTCGAAGTCTTTCGATGAACCATCGCCATATATCTTGTCAAATTCCTTCGATGAATCAGCGCCATAATTTTTATCGAAGTCCTACAAAATAAAAAGATATCTAATTATTTGAAAATGACATACAACTTAATTATCAATAATAGATATAATAAAATATTTACCTGGAGCAATTGTGAGAAAAACGACCCATTATTTGATGTGAGATTGGTGACAGCAACAGATAAATGGGTATCGGGAGTAAGAGTTGGTTCCTAAATCATTTATCAAAAATTTAAATATGGACATATAACTAATTATAAATACTAAACATAATGAAATTTACCTGGGGTACTTGAGAAAAAAATGGCTCATTATGTAAGATCGAACCGGTGGTGGCAAAAGATAACTGGGCATCAGGAGTAAGTGTTGATTCCTAGAGCATTTAACAATTTATTCAATGATTAGTGTATACATATACTGATTAAGTCACATTTCGATGAAAATTAACATAAACTAATAATATATATCAAATACCTGAAATGATATTTTTTTCTTTGCTTTAGCCTTACTTATTGATTTTGATGTACCACGATTTTTCTTTTCGAGAACACCTTTAAATCGACCATGGGGTCCGTCTTTTTGGTTCTTTGGTCGCCCACATGGATTTTTCCTTTTAATTCCACGTACATTTGGAACGTTCTCGTCTTCTTCTTCTTCTTCTTCTTCTTCTTCTTCCACAAGTTTATCCTCTGAACTATGGAGCATCCATTTATTAGCTCGCACAAGTTCCTTTTTCTTTTCCTCCAGTTTCTTAAGCAACTCAATCGCATCTTCATCTGCACACAGTGTCAGTTCTATATGTTCAGCAGCAACAGATGCAATCTCACGGAATGTACGACAAATATGACTATATCGCTTTCCAGTCGATTGCTTCACTGCTTCATTAGGTATCTCTGATTGATAATAAGATATGGTTCGTGCTTTTGCCTCTTTACTCCATCGATTCAGAATGTAAGTAGGTGGAATTCTTCTAACATTCTTTTTGTCCAACACTTTCAATGCATGACGACATAAAATCCCAGCAAATGAAAACTTCATGCAACTACAATGTATCGTTTGGTTTGCAGCATCATACTTAACCAAATGCTCTCGTGCTGCACCACGATAAGATACATTGTATTCATACACCATCTCAGACTTACTGATCTTTTTTGCAACATAATCACCGATGATTGTGTATTCCTTTTGAAACAAGGTAAACACTTCTGGTGTATATACTTCTTCTGCATGCTGCAACATCTCTACATAAGCAACTAATACCGGCGAAGTATGCATCATACTGAAGTCAGCAACTAATTCTTTATATCGCCTATCATCCAACACTCTCTCATAGTGTTTAAAGAAGGTCAACAAGTCAAAACTGCGCTTCAAGTATCTTTTCAAAATACTATTCATACTTTCGCTACGTTGTGTGCTTACCATATCGGCTGTAAAAGTATGACGGCCATATACCATTGCCCATTTTTCTTTCACCTCAAACAAATTCTTCAACCATTTATTCTCTGTCAATTTATGCTTATTGAGCATATCACGCCAAGCCAATAACCAATCTTCTTCTTCCTCATGGTCATATACACACTTTCCAAAATCCATGGCAAACTGGTCTGGTCCATGAAATACACGACTCAAATTCTTTGCAGCATTTTGGTAAATATGCCAGACACATAAACCTATGTTTTGTTTCTGGAAACACCTTCTCTATTGCATTCGCCATTGCTGCAGATTGGTCAGTAAGAATTGTTTTTGGTTGTTTTCGAGACATTGCTCCAAGAAAAGTCTCAAAAAGCCACATAAAAGACTCAGTGGTTTCATCATATAAGAGAGCAGCTCCGAACACAACAGTTTGCTTATGATGATTGACCCCGACAAATGGAGCAAACGGTCTATCATAATCATTAGTCTTATAAGTTGTGTCAAAGCAAACGACATCTCCAAAGAGATTGTAATCGCTTATAGACCGATCATCCGCCCAGAAGATATTAGTGATCATATCGTCCTCATCAAGTTGCATTGAATAAAAAATGAGGAATTATCTTCTTTCTTTTTCTGAAAGTAATCCAAAACTGCTCCAGCATCTCCCTTTACCATTGCTGCCATCCTCTTACGGTATATGTAATTGCGATAGTCTTTCTCCATGAAACCTAGATTTTCTCTCCCTCCAACTTCCCTGCTCATCATTTCAACAGTTGCTTTTGCTGAAATTCCTGACATCTCTGCATCATCAGCATGTTGTTTTTGAGAAATAGTAACTGCTCGATTTCCCTTCAGCAAATGCTTCATAGGTGTCCTCACTAAGTCATGGTTATGATTTGGCTCGAAAGACACAATCTTATATCTTCCGCTATTCTGAACGTAGCAAGCCATATGAGCTTTACAACCACACCTAGTGATTGGTCGGGTATAAGATCTCTTGACCTTAGGTTCTTTCCTAACCCCCTCTTTTGAGCATACATAAACAATCCTTGCTACCTTTTCATCTTCTTTTTTTTTCTTCGATCTCCTTTGTTTCCTAACGTTGAAACCATGATTGCCTGCATACTTACTATAAGCTATATGTGCAGTCTCATCAGAACTAAACTCCATTCCAATACAAAGTTCATCTTTCTTCTCATTCTTATTGTTTGCTTCTAAAGGATCAACATCGTCAGCTTTAAGTTGTTCCTCTTTGCTGCCTATTTCATGTTCTTCCTCAAATTCACTAAGTGAAGTGTTGTCTTCCTCAGCCTCAACCGACTTTTTATTTATCAAACTGGAATCACCTGAGACTTGTAAATTAGATCCACACTGACCACCAAGAACAGTTTCCATTGCAATCTGCACTAACCACTTTAATATTACTATAATATGTATATATATCATTAAAATCATTAAAAAATCAAACAACATCAAGAGCTTGTGATTGTTTCTTGTTTCTTGAGCCAAGCTCTAAGATACTGACGTAACCTAACAGTATTTAGTAAAACACAGAACATCAATATTAATATAAAATTCTATAATCAAACAAGGATATATATTAGAGAAGAGGCAAGGAAGAACGTGCAAATCACATAAACATAATCTACGAATCTAAAGACGTATCCGTTAGGGATGAAGTTGAAAACATCTTTGCTAAATTCATTAGTTTTTGAGAATTTGAGGTGATTAAAGAAATCTAAAAACTCCAAACTTACGATTATATGGTCAATTATGCTAAGGACTTTGTGGCTGACTTCTTCTATGCTACTCTTCTTTGCTCCTCTTCTTCTTCTACGTGACTTTCCTTGGTCACAAAACAAGGTTAAGTCGTATTCTGTTTTTTTTTTTTAGGTTTCCTTTTTTTTTTCCTGTTTTCCTTTTTCTTTTGTAAATAAAATTATTTCTAATTTTTTACCTTCTTTTTCTTAAAAAAATTCAGTACGAGTTGGCAAGTTATTATTGGTTGGTGAACCTATAGGTTCACCCTAGGGGGTGAACCCAAGAAAAACTCTATAACTAATTATAAATACTAAACATAATGAAATTTTACCTGGGGTACTTGAGAAAAAAATGGCTCATTATGTAAGATCGAACCGGTGGTGGCAAAAGATAACTGGGCATCAGGAGTAAGTGTTGATTCCTAGAGCATTTAACAATTTATTCAATGATTAGTGTATACATATACTGATTAAGTCACATTTCGATGAAAAATTAACATAAACTAATAATATATATCAAATACCTGAAATGATATTTTTTCTTTGCTTTAGCCTTACTTATTGATTTTGATGTACCACGATTTTTCTTTTCGAGAACACCTTTAAATCGACCATGGGGTCCGTCTTTTTGGTTCTTTGGTCGCCCACATGGATTTTCCTTTTAATTCCACGTACATTTGGAACGTTCTCGTCTTCTTCTTCTTCTTCTTCTTCTTCTTCTTCCACAAGTTTATCCTCTGAACTATGGAGCATCCATTTATTAGCTCGCACAAGTTCCTTTTCTTTTCCTCCAGTTTCTTAAGCAACTCAATCGCATCTTCATCTGCACACAGTGTCAGTTCTATATGTTCAGCAGCAACAGATGCAATCTCACGGAATGTACGACAAATATGACTATATCGCTTTCCAGTCGATTGCTTCACTGCTTCATTAGGTATCTCTGATTGATAATAAGATATGGTTCGTGCTTTTGCCTCTTTACTCCATCGATTCAGAATGTAAGTAGGTGGAATTCTTCTAACATTCTTTTTGTCCAACACTTTCAATGCATGACGACATAAAATCCCAGCAAATGAAAACTTCATGCAACTACAATGTATCGTTTGGTTTGCAGCATCATACTTAACCAAATGCTCTCGTGCTGCACCACGATAAGATACATTGTATTCATACACCATCTCAGACTTACTGATCTTTTTTGCAACATAATCACCGATGATTGTGTATTCCTTTTGAAACAAGGTAAACACTTCTGGTGTATATACTTCTTCTGCATGCTGCAACATCTCTACATAAGCAACTAATACCGGCGAAGTATGCATCATACTGAAGTCAGCAACTAATTCTTTATATCGCCTATCATCCAACACTCTCTCATAGTGTTTAAAGAAGGTCAACAAGTCAAAACTGCGCTTCAAGTATCTTTTCAAAATACTATTCATACTTTCGCTACGTTGTGTGCTTACCATATCGGCTGTAAAAGTATGACGGCCATATACCATTGCCCATTTTTCTTTCACCTCAAACAAATTCTTCAACCATTTATTCTCTGTCAATTTATGCTTATTGAGCATATCACGCCAAGCCAATAACCAATCTTCTTCTTCCTCATGGTCATATACACACTTTCCAAAATCCATGGCAAACTGGTCTGGTCCATGAAATACACGACTCAAATTCTTTGCAGCATTTTGGTAAATATGCCAGACACATAACCTATGTTTTGTTTCTGGAAACACCTTCTCTATTGCATTCGCCATTGCTGCAGATTGGTCAGTAAGAATTGTTTTTGGTTGTTTTCGAGACATTGCTCCAAGAAAAGTCTCAAAAAGCCACATAAAAGACTCAGTGGTTTCATCATATAAGAGAGCAGCTCCGAACACAACAGTTTGCTTATGATGATTGACCCCGACAAATGGAGCAAACGGTCTATCATAATCATTAGTCTTATAAGTTGTGTCAAAGCAAACGACATCTCCAAAGAGATTGTAATCGCTTATAGACCGATCATCCGCCCAGAAGATATTAGTGATCATATCGTCCTCATCAAGTTGCATTGAATAAAAAATGAGGAATTATCTTCTTTCTTTTTCTGAAAGTAATCCAAAACTGCTCCAGCATCTCCCTTTACCATTGCTGCCATCCTCTTACGGTATATGTAATTGCGATAGTCTTTCTCCATGAAACCTAGATTTTCTCTCCCTCCAACTTCCCTGCTCATCATTTCAACAGTTGCTTTTGCTGAAATTCCTGACATCTCTGCATCATCAGCATGTTGTTTTTGAGAAATAGTAACTGCTCGATTTCCCTTCAGCAAATGCTTCATAGGTGTCCTCACTAAGTCATGGTTATGATTTGGCTCGAAAGACACAATCTTATATCTTCCGCTATTCTGAACGTAGCAAGCCATATGAGCTTTACAACCACACCTAGTGATTGGTCGGGTATAAGATCTCTTGACCTTAGGTTCTTTCCTAACCCCCTCTTTTGAGCATACATAAACAATCCTTGCTACCTTTTCATCTTCTTTTTTTTTCTTCGATCTCCTTTGTTTCCTAACGTTGAAACCATGATTGCCTGCATACTTACTATAAGCTATATGTGCAGTCTCATCAGAACTAAACTCCATTCCAATACAAAGTTCATCTTTCTTCTCATTCTTATTGTTTGCTTCTAAAGGATCAACATCGTCAGCTTTAAGTTGTTCCTCTTTGCTGCCTATTTCATGTTCTTCCTCAAATTCACTAAGTGAAGTGTTGTCTTCCTCAGCCTCAACCGACTTTTTATTTATCAAACTGGAATCACCTGAGACTTGTAAATTAGATCCACACTGACCACCAAGAACAGTTTCCATTGCAATCTGCACTAACCACTTTAATATTACTATAATATGTATATATATCATTAAAATCATTAAAAAATCAAACAACATCAAGAGCTTGTGATTGTTTCTTGTTTTCTTGAGCCAAGCTCTAAGATACTGACGTAACCTAACAGTATTTAGTAAAACACAGAACATCAATATTAATATAAAATTCTATAATCAAACAAGGATATATATTAGAGAAGAGGCAAGGAAGAACGTGCAAATCACATAAACATAATCTACGAATCTAAAGACGTATCCGTTAGGGATGAAGTTGAAAACATCTTTGCTAAATTCATTAGTTTTTGAGAATTTGAGGTGATTAAAGAAAATCTAAAAACTCCAAACTTACGATTATATGGTCAATTATGCTAAGGACTTTGTGGCTGACTTCTTCTATGCTACTCTTCTTTGCTCCTCTTCTTCTTCTACGTGACTTTCCTTGGTCACAAAACAAGGTTAAGTCGTATTCTGTTTTTTTTTTTTAGGTTTCCTTTTTTTTTTCCTGTTTTCCTTTTTTCTTTTGTAAATAAAATTATTTCTAATTTTTACCTTCTTTTTCTTAAAAAAATTCAGTACGAGTTGGCAAGTTATTATTGGTTGGTGAACCTATAGGTTCACCCTAGGGGGTGAACCCAAGAAAAACTCTTAAATCTAACACGCACATGTGATTTGAAACTTAAAATCTTCAAAAACAGTGAATTTTTTATTTTCTGTTTTTTCTCCCATTAACACCAAACCACTGCCGCTCTAGCCCGAATCGCTCTTTTCCGGCGATAAACCAGCCGCCTAGCCCGCGTTTTCGAACATGGACTCTAAGCCTTGGTATTTTTTGAATCGTTGACTTCCTATTGAAGGTCAGTGGGATTATCTCGCTCCCTTTAGATCCTTCAAAATAGGAACGTCTTTGTTATGTTCAAAAGGCCAGATGGGAGAATTGGTGTCACCAACCTCAATTGGGATTATATCGCTCCCTTTAGAGCCTTCACTGCATGCCCTTTTGCTTCTGCGAACCTGCACAACAATGCAATTGAACCTTATTTGCTGCAGAGCCAAGTCTAAGGCATAAGGAGTTCCCAGACCAGTAGCTGTTGAACCATCTTTGACTGGATCGGTATCATAAGGAGTCCCCTCGAATAAACTCACTTGCAAATCGAGTAGGGGCCGAAGGACCAGTAAAGCCATCAGGAACGACTCACCTCACAAAATGCTACTTCTTTTCGAGCTCTTTGGCAAAAGGTAGGTCTATGAGAAAATTTATGCCACAGCAGTAAAGACTGAGTTGACAAACTCGATTCAGACATGTTATCCTGCGTAGCAGGATGCTTGCGTGTCTATTGATGGTAAAAAAAATAGACTATGGAATCAACCAATCAAAGCAATAAATATATATATATATATATATGTGAGACTAACCATTACAACGGGCCATCGGCGGGATAAGAGCCTGAGGATGAGGCAGAACCAGCCACGGTCGCTGCACAGGGGTATTATGCGTCTCGAGGATCCTTGCTTATCCTAAAGAATGTCAGTCGACAATTCCACCAAGTAACCGATTGACCAAACAGCGAAAAATATCGGACAATGTTTCCACTCCATAAGTATTTGTGCTTCAAAAGAAATGTATTAAACAACGAAGAAGAACTATTCAGAGCAAACGCCAATCTTACCAGCAACCGCCGTCCAAACAGAAGGTAGCTGAGTATGATAGAAACTCCCGATCAAAGCCTTTTTTCTTCAAAAGAAAAATAGAAAGTACCCTCGAACCCAGATTCCTCTTTGTGAAAGTTTTATCACGTCATGAGCGCTCAAAAGAACTCCTTCTTCTCAAGATATACCAGTAGACCCATGACATGACGAACCAAGTTTGGAGTCATTTGAAGAAATGCTACCTTTAGACGGTGGATGACTTTGAGCAATAGCTCATGAATAAAAATAGCAGACCACATTTCTCGAAGAAGTATACGTGCAAAGATATATGGGTTTCACCTGCTCCAGAGATTCAACTTCCAATGGGCCAACAGGTGTATCTCACTAGGAACATTAAAAGACATGCGAAATACGACCAACAAATCATCCTCCATCATCATTGACTGCACATCTGGACTATAAAGTCCCCCTTCTTGGGTATCGATAGTTGCTTGTCTTATTGTGTTCGTAATTAGATAACCAAAAAAATGAAGAAAGTACAGATAAAAAGTCTGAAATTTTTTGACCAAAAAAAAAAGTCTGAAATTTTTGGGAATGAGAAGAAAATGACACTACAAAAAAAATGTGTTATGTATATAGCATCCATAAAACGTTATTATAGGGTAGCATAGCGTTTTAGTGAACTATGTGTCTGCCCCCTTATCTTTTATGTGGCACTTTATATAGCGATTTTATGCGTGCTATATTAATTAATTCTTTTGATAGCATTTTATTAATTGTATAATGTATAATAACATATAATATGTTAAGGATAATTATGGTTGACTCGTAGTTATCTCATTCATGTTGTAGTTATCTCTATGTTAGAGATAAAGCTTATCTACACTTTTGTAGTTGTATATATATGAGTGCTTATGAATGAGAATGGATACACTTTTCCCACAACACGTTATCAGCACGATAGTCTCTACCCTAAAAGCTAAAAACCAAAAAAAACCCTAATCTGCCGCCAAACTTCAAAAGGGTCTTTCTCTCAAACCGTATGGACCCAGAAAACTTTAATATATCAAATCGAAGCTCTCGACGAGAAGAATCTGTAGGTCCAGACGGCTTGTCAATCCGATCTCAGACGCGCCCTCACGACCTGTTTTAGTTCGCGCCGCCAGATCCACATAAACCCTAATTTTGGCTCAACCTCAAACCGTTATATCTCCCAAACCCCGTGGAGCCAGATGACGATCCACATATCAAATTGAAGCCCAAGACGAGAGGAATCTGTTGCCGCAGACGGCTAGACGATCTGATCTCTGACGCGTTCTCAGTCTCAATTACAAAAAGCGCCGCCGACTTACCTAAAACCCTAATCTCTCCTTCCATCAACGGTGAACTTCAAACGACTCGTTCTCTCAAACCGTGTGGACTCAGAAAACGTGTAATATATCAAATTGAAGCCCCGGACGAGACGAATCGTTCTGTGAAAACGGCTTGTCATTCAAACCTCTGACGCGCCCGCACGCTCAATTACAGTGAGCGCCGTCAAACCTGGAAAACTGCATACGAATTAAAAAGCTAAGTTTTCTCATAAACCCTAAGTTTTTCATGAACCCTAATGTTCTTTATCTCCCAGAATAAAGACTTTGGATAATATCTAATCTTGCTTACAAACTTTATATCAGCTAGATTCAATCCCATTAGTTGCAACTCAAAAGGAACAAACATCAAAGGAGCAACCCATTCGCTCTCTAAGGTGGTCCGATTTCCTACTCCATACAAGAAAAGGTTCTTCTATAAACCCTAATTAATAGAAACCAATACTCTAGGTATGGAATCAAGAAATCTATAATAGGATATCGGATAGATTGAGTGATTACTTGATCATATAGAACCAGATGATAGGATATAAAATCTGGTTGTATGAAGAACACTAAACCCTAAATTTTAAATCGGTTTGTTCTCTACATAATTGATTGATTGTTTGTGCATGGTAAAATCTATCCTAATGTCGATCATAGGGCCTTGAAAACCCTAGTTTGATTCGCCCATATCATGGATAGGTTGCTAGAAAGTTGTTTTCCCTCACTCGTTGGAAACCCTAGCCGAAACTCTGGCATGAACCCTAGAACCCTAATTTCCTTTTTAGGTTAACTTGATATATTTTCGAGTTTGATTGTTTTTGGATTATTTCCATATTGCTTGTTTGAGAATAGGTTGATAGATTGATTGTAAACCCTAATCTCGAAATTGGCAATTCTCTAAAGTTATAAGACTTAAAATTTGGATGATATGAGAATTTAGGAAAATTTCCATTTTTCAATGTTTCCATTTTTTTGAAAGTTTCCATTTTTGAAATTTTCCATTTCCTTAAATTTCCATATTCAAAATTTTCATTTTTGAAATTTTCCATTTTTGAAAGTTTTCATTTTTGACTTTCATGAATGTTAGGGTGATAGATTGATTTGTATACACACCCATGAACTTGAAATTGGAAATTTTAAAGGCTAAACCCTAAAATATGGATTGCTTGAAATTTTAGGAAAGTTTCCATTTTGATGATCTTATGAAAGTTAAGACGTTATATTGCTTGTGATGAAACTCACATGAACTTGGAAACTCTAAATTATAAAGACCTAAAATTTTGATTGCATGAGTTCAGGAATATTTCCATTTTGAAATTTTAGGAATATTTCCATTTTGAACATTTCCATTTTTGATCATATGCATGGTCATGGTCGATCGTCCTTCCCGACATCGACCTGGTCGATAACTTTGATCTTATCTCGACCTGGAACCACTTAAAGGCCTTGAAACCTTAACTTCGAAATCTTAAAAATTGTTAGGATGCTTCTTGGCCGAGTATGATTGCTTGTTTGATCAATGAGACATGGTTGATCACTTTATTGTTTGATCTCGACCGTGTGTCTTTTCTCGCCCCATGGATTGTTAAAATCCTAGTTTCTAAATTAAACCTATAAGGGCCTTGAAACCCTAATTAATAAGATTGGGTGGAGAACTCATTGATTGATTTTGATTAATTTCATTGTTTGATGCATTCACTAAGTTATTACCCAGTCTTGAAACAAACCGAGGTTTAAACCTTGTCGACCTTGAAACCGACTTAGGATTGTTTTGCATCTCATCGTAGCAATCATACATGACCGTGTGACCATAGCATATCGACCATACATATCCCACGTCCACACTGTTCTGAAATAGAAATTGTTTCGGTGAAGTAACCTAATGTGAAAAACCATGTGTGTTGATTGGTTGATTGTTTGAATTCTAAAATTCTTGAATTGGTCGATAATATATGATCTCAAAAGTCGAAAACCTAAAACTATAATCATTAGACACAAAGATTATCCTGTGTTGATTGGTCGATTATTTGATTGCTTGGTCGAAGATTAATAACTAAACCTCGACCTAGGACATATAAGATCCCGACTTTTAAGCTCGGTTTGATAATCTCGTCCTAGGCCCGATCCGATATTGAAACCGGATAAGAATCAAACCCAGATTTAACTTGGTGTATTGTCGACCTTGATGCTCGACCCGACCAAGCACATAATCCGAACCAAATTCTAGACCTAAGGTCAAACCTGACCTATCTTATCTATACTCGACCTAAAACTGTCTCGGACCTAACCACGTCCATAAAAATAGTCCACACGGCTAGAGGAACCATTATGGTCGCAGCCGTGGTCGGTGACAAAGACGTGGTCAAGGCCACTATAATGTGAGCCATGGTCGACCGAACCACTATAGCAAAGGCCGTGGATTTCAAACCCATTCAGGCCGTGGTCGAGACCAGAGACATGGTATTTCCATCACAATTTTGCCTTGCTTAAATGCATATGGTCGTGGCTATTAACAAATCATATGGTTGAGGTTAACAAACTCAGACCGTGGCTGTAGGAACCACAATAACCGTGGTAGTGGACCCAAAATTTGGCCATGGTCGAGGGCAAGTAAGCCGTGGTATTTCTAAACCACAACACCCGACCAATAAATCATTGAGCCATACGTGTGGAAAGTAAAACCATTTCGATAAGTTATGTAAAACTCCCAAATAATCATTGTGACCTCTATCAAGAGAGTCCAAAAGGGAAGAATCTAAAACCCCATTTGGTCCAAGATGGCAATCGTGATAATCAAAATAAACTTATGAATTCTGAAACATATAGTTGTCTAAATGATTAAGCTATATTTCGACAATAAAAGTTTATAAATGAGTGTATAGTCGGTCTAATAAGACCTACGACTAAGGCATTGCCTAAAAGGCATGAATTTTATTCACCCATACAGACCCATTGAATGGTTTCCAAATAGAAACAATGGGCAAAAGAAAACAAAGTTTCTTGACATTAAAGAAAATTGCCTAAGGCCTTATAAAAATGGTCAAGACTATACACGAATTCTCTACTGATCTAAACCATGCTAAGGATCAGTATGTTAAGAGGCAAAAAGAGCCATGGATACCCAAATTGGTATACCCTCGAAATTACACTTAATGGCATGACTGGATTAGCCATCCATGTCTAAAAACTTGATTGCTATTGCAAAGGCACCAGAGTTATCCCATAAGATCTCACGTTGTGTAACATGTACACAAGGGAAACTCATTAGGCTTTATTGTCCTAAGCATCACGAAAAATAAGTATGTTCATGAGGGGGAGTGAGGATTAAACCCAGTGATACATGACCATACAAGAAAATTCGCGTAACATGGGTTGTAACCATGTCATAAAAGGCTTAGAGATTCAGGTTCTCTTGGTGATAAATCACCCAAGTCCAGCCTAATGCTTAGGGACATTATGAATTTACATGTACAATGCAATGTATGCATCAGGCCATATAAGTGAGCATAGATATTCCCATCTCAGATTGAATACGGGTCATAAAGCCAGACATATACCATCTTGAGATTTTTATTAAACAAACCACCACAGACATATGTGCCGTCTAAGATGGAACCTCTGAAGAGGATTGGGAATATATGTTGGATAAGTATGTCTTTCTCCACGAGTATTAAAGAAACCTTGAGCCAAATATGGGTGATCAGATTGTGGCCAGGTACACGGATTGCATGATTATGAATCCTACTATCCAACATCATAAGGAGAAAGATATAAGCTGGATATGATAAGAAAAAGAGAATGGTATTGACCATCATTGTCTTGGCAAGATCCTTGTACCAGAGAATGAGATTTAAGACGTCTAAAGAAAGAAAAGATTATGCAAAGCTAGCTAAATTAGATGCCAGACACATAGACCCGAGAAATGAAAAGAAAAAGGTCATACCAGCTTAGCACCAAACGAATTTGATGTCCTAGAAGAGACACAACCAAGTTGCTACAGAGTCTATAAGAGATAGACCAATATGTTCCATAATAAAAGGAACCTCGGAAAAGAGAAAAGGTGCATAAAATATGAAATCCGAGGTTAATAAGGAAACCAGACCAGACATAGAAATAAGGTCGGCCGACTGAAACATCTAAGGTACCAGACCATGTAGCTTGGGACGCCAAGCTGCTAGGTATTAAAGGTCCTAGATAACAAGATCTCAAACCAATTGGATCATGTCTGGAATACAATGGAACGCAGAAAGGGTATCGATACCAATGATATAAAAATGCGCAAGATAAGTAGCACTTGACCATAGAGATATATGCGAGGATCATGAACCCACGTAAGAGTACTCATAAAGATAAAAAGAAACCGTGGGGTAGAATATAAATAAAGAGTGATGGGCGTATTGGCCATAGAAACGCCATCAGACAAACCAGTGATGAATAAAAGATCTTGTGAGAAAATCGTGAGATAAAAGAACATTCAAGCATGGCTTGATAACACAAGGATACTCACAGAGATTAAGAAAAGATTATAAAGAGATATACTCCAATGTGGTGGAGGCTACTAATTGACAAAGTCTGGTCATAGATTAAAGTATGTAAAAGTAGCATATGGTTCACTGGATAAACAAAGATTAAAGGTACCACAAAAGAGATAAGAAAGATGAGAAAAAAATTCTCTAAAATGAAACAATGCAGCTGCATAGACTAAGTAAAGCTTAGCAGAAAAGTTCTATAAGAACAATTCAGATCAGTCCATGTAAGCATATAAAAGATGTATGGATTCCTTGTGATCAAAGATTGGCTACAATGGATAAAGCCATTGGTACATACGAAGTGATAAATGTCTGAATGAACAAAAGACATGAAACAAAGTGGTTCGTATGTGTTTGGGTCAATGACTCAATATATATTGAAATGTCCACGTAATGGCTAAGCCATGAGACTAGAAGATCCGTGGGACATGAAAGAACCTGCGAGTAAGATTTAATCGTAGATTAAAAGTCCATCTGAGTACCGGTCGAGTGCCATCCGTCCAACCAAGACACAGAGTGATCAGCAGCAAAGATGTACGTCATGACCACATCTTAATGGAGTTCCAGAAGACATAAAGACGTCCAAGAGTTACAAGTTCATTCAAGTGAGAATCCAACTGATCATCTTCACCAAGTCATAGGCAACCTCGACGTTCCGGAAGCTCAGACACCAGATAGGAATGCGTCATCTATAGTGTTGCATTCATCAGGGGGAGTTACATGTGTTGTACTCTTTTTCCTGTCCTGGCTTCCCTTTTTACCACATTGGGTTTTGGGTTTACTAGGAGAGGTTTTAATGAGGCAACATCCAAAGCATGTAACAATCCCTGAACCATATGCGTCAACCAAGGGGGAGTGTTAAGGATAATTATGGTTGACTCGTAGTTATCTCATTCATGTTGTAGTTATCTCTATGTTAGAGATAAAGCTTATCTACACTTTTGTAGTTGTATATATATGAGTGCTTATGAATGAGAATGGATACACTTTTCCCACAACATAATAATTGTTTTCATAACATTATTAAATTTTAAAAATATATACAATTTTTTTTAAGTTTTATATATCAATTTTTTTTACAAAATAACCAAAACCTAAGCGTAAATATAATGCTTAGCCTTCTTCCTCTCCACCATCAAGCGTTCTCCACCGTAAACATTAGAGTGTCGCTACCGCCGTCAATTTTAGGCAACACCAGAGCTTTTTTTTCTTCTCCTCTTCTGCTTGTGAATGACTAGGGCAACTCTGTTTTAATACAAAAAATGTTGATCATCATCAGTGAACTCATTTAGTTGTTTGTTGAGGTCACGGGTAACATCCAAGTAGACATAGATAAACACATCTTAAAATGACATTCAACATGTTTGGGTTCTATTGCATTTGATAATAAGATACCTTCAAATTCACGTCCAATTTCGTCAAGCATACTAATGTAGTAAACGATAGTAACAGATAGTTGTAGGTTCAATTGTTTAGTCTAAGAATGTCCAAAAGAACCTACGAGAGTTGAAGAGATTTGCTTTTATATTTTGCTAAAGAGAGTCGAAGGTTGTCGTATACTTGAGCATGGATGGAAGAAACATGAGCCAAGAAGTTGATGGCTTGTCACCCAAGATTTTATGTTATCAATTACCAAGCAACCTAGCATATCACCCAACGTCCTATTAGTGACCTCTGTTTGTCCATCGGATTATGGAAGTTAAGCAGAACTCATGTCTAAACTTTTTCGGGGAAGTCGCCAAATGGACCACCAAAAGTGGCTGAGAAACCGCGAGTCTCTGTCGGAAACAATAGACGATGGTAAGCCATGAAGGTGATAAACTTCACGAAATAAAAGAACAGCTACTTGAACCGCATCAAAAATCTTCTTGCAAGCAATGAAATGTACCATTTTAGAAAAACGATCCACAACCACGTAGATAGAATCAAGACCACACTTCTTACGAGGAAGACCCAAAACAAAGCCCATACATTACAAGAAAGCAGCGATATTCCGACGAACATTATCGTCGGAGTTTCGTCGGAATATGTATATTCCTACGCTATTCCGACGAAATGTATCGTTGGAAATATATCATCGAAAAATATATTTTGTCGGAATTTCGTCAGGCAGTCTGAGGGAATACCAAGAACGGTTTTGTCCAAGGAAATTCCAATGAAAACTATCGTAGGAGAATCTCCTCGAATTTTCCTCGAAAATTTCTGATGGATATTTTGTCAGATTTTTTCCGACGGATGTGGCATCGGAATACACCGGAATATTTCGAGGAACTGTACCACTCGGAAATATTCGAGGAAACAAGTTTCTCGGAATAATCCTCGGAATTTTCCGAGGGATACATTTCCTCGGAATATTCTGAATTTATTTTTTTGAAACAAAAATATTTTTTAATATTTTTTGAATTGCATTTTTAAAAATAAAATCAAATCTGAAATAGAAATTTTTTTATAATATTTAAAAGTTTTACATATTAAAATAAAACATTTAGAGTTTAAAAAAAAAACACAAACTAGAACTTGGTCGGGAACAACCGTTTCATCTTATCCATCATTTGTTCATTCATCCTCTTCGCGTCCGCCACTTCAGCTTGTTGATCGGCCAACTGAGTCTCCAATGCTGCTATGCGGTCATCCTTGTTCTGTAGCTGCTCCATAATTGTCGGATCAACAAAAGGCGATGATGAAGAAGAAGCAACGGACTGAGATCGACGACCCAAACCGACCAAACGACCTTTTCTATTTGGAACCACCTGAAAGAGAAAACATAAAAAATTTAGTAGTAATAAAGATGATGAAATGAAAATATAGTAAGAATTAAAATGAAGCTCTTACCGATCAACCGAGTTCGTTGATTCGATCTCGAGATAGGTTGGTGGAACCAGTAGTAGTGGCGTCCTCGTAAGAGAGAAGCTGAGATAGGCGTAACTCTTCGTCTTCCTTCTGGGTTTGGACCAGCTCGACCACTTCCTTCACAAGACCATCAAAAATCTCTCCAAGTTTTTATAAATATAAAAATACTCTTATAAATATTAAAATGGATTTAATAAATCCAAAAATAGATTTTATATACAAAAACGTTTTATAAATATAATCAAAACGTTTTTATAAATATAAAAATAGTTTTATAAATATAAAAACGTTTTGATACACAATCCTAACCAAAATCATCAATCTACCAATGACCCTAACAATCCTAAATCAAAAAACATCAATCTACCAATCCTAAAATCATCAAATCAATTCCAAAACCTAACAAAAGGAACCTAAGAGAGTGGGATAGGGTTCTTACATCTTTTGTGAAAGTTTTTGAGGAGGAAAAGAGAGGATTGGCCGGAGAACCCGAGAGAGGAGAGAGATTTTCGCTGGAACTTCCGTGAACTTGGCTTCTCGGATGGAGTGATGTAACAGTGACCCATGGATCATCTTTGTTCCTAACCCCAGGATACTTGATATAGTAAAACTGTAAAATATTAAAAAATTATATGTAAATTAGTAATAGTAATATACAGAAGAATGAATAATTCTGAATAAATTGACATATATATATTTACATGATCGGCTTGCGAAGCAAGAATGAAAGGATCATAATTTTGCAGCTTTCGTCGCAAATGTACTGATGTAACACCAAATGCATTTGTTCTCACACCTCGATCTGGAGTGTTGTCGTACCAATCATAATAGAAAACAGTACACCGCAATCCAACCACGCCCGGATATTTGATTTCCAAAAATTTGCGTATATTCTCGTAGTACACATAATCTCCAAATGCAGACGAGACACCAGCATCATAAATTGTACTTGAACGTCTCCTCTTTTGAGTTGTGAATGCATATCCTCGAGTACAAAATCTCGGATATGACTTCACAACAAAATGTGGTCCACACACCAACTCGCGTATCCAATCGTCAAATGTTTCACCTCTGGCAATTCCAACATACACCTATATATTAATAGAAAATATGTTATAGCAATATCTGTGAATTGGTATAATTATGTGATTAATAATATATAATTTGTTTAAAGCACTCACATAACCAAGCATCCAAGCATCCAAGCAGCAAATTCTCTCTGCTTCAGTTCTTCAAGTTCCTCTTCTATAGGGTGTCTATGAGTGACCCGCTTTTCAGCCATGAAAATCATGTACACATAAATGAAATTAATTAAGATTTAAATTACAACTTGTTGAAATAATAATTTTAAAACGGAATTATATATGTACCTCTCTTATTGAAGAATATCTTCGCAGTTAATGAGCAAATATATTTGCAAATGACTGTGCTCCTGCTCAGTAAGTCGATGGTCCTTTGATTTTCCGCTAAGTCGTCCAACATCTGTGAAGATGTTTGGAACCGTAACATAATATGTTGCCCTTTCGCCTCTATCATCATGCCGAGCAGGTCTTCTGTTTTTTGTCTACACTTCTGCTGGAAAGTAGTACTCAACAAAGTTTGAACTTTCTTCATTGATCATCTGTGCGACTATAGAACCTTTCACCTTACTTAAGTTCTTAACCTTATTCTTCAGATGAAACATATATCGCTCGTAAAAATACATCCATCTATACTGCATAGGACCACCAAGTTCCAATTCTCTTGCCAAGTGAATAACAAGATGCTCCATAACATCAAAAAATGATGGAGGAAATATCTTCTCTAGGTTGCATTGGATCAGAGGTATGTTAGACTTCAAATTTTGGATACCTTCTGGATTCACTGATCTCATGCATAAATCACTGAAGAAAGCATTTATCCCTGCAATTGCTTCATGAACATTTCGTGGTAATAGTCCCGAAAAGGCAAACGGAAGGAGGCGCTGCATCATTACATGGCAATCATGACTCTTCAAGCCGATAAACTTTCCTTCGTTTCTGTCTACACAGTTACGCAAATTAGATGCGTAACCATCTGGAAATTCCACATTGTTTGAAATCCAATCAAAGAACGCATCTTTCTCGCTGCACCCAGTCGGTATATGGGAGCAGGACCCCTACCATTCTCACCAACATGAAGTTCAGAACGAGTACATATATCGACTAAATCCATTCTTGACTTCAAATTATCTTTTGTTTTACCTTGAATGTTAAGGATCGTGTTCATGATATTGTCAAAAAAAGTTTTTCTCAATATGCATGACATCTAAATTATGCCACAGCAGATGATCCTTCCAGTATGGCAGATCCCAGAAAATACTCTTTTTGTGCCAATTATGTAGTTCTCCAACAGCATCTACTGGATAATGCACACATCCACCAACGTCTAGCGTTCTTTCTGCACCAAAATCTTTTAGTTGTGTCAACAAATCTGCCCCACAAATTTTCGGAGGTGGACTGTCAAACACCTTCTTGTTCTTCGTAAACAAAGTCCTACTTCTACGATATGGATGATCAGGTGGTAGGAATCTCTTGTGACAGTTAAACCAACAAGTTTTCCTTCCGTGTTTTAGTTGGAAAGCATATGTGTTATCTTGACAATATGGACATGATAGCCTTCCATGCGTTGTCCATCCAGATAACATACTATATGCTGGAAAATCACTTATTGTCCACATAAGTATTGCCCGCATTTGAAAGTTTTCTTTACACAAAACATCGTATGATTCAGCACCTTGAGCCCATAGTTGTTGCAACTCATATATTGGTGGCTGAAAAAACAAATCAAGTGATCTCCTATGATGCTCTGGCCCATGAACGAGAATTGAGAGAAACAAAAACTTTCGGCACAAGCACAAGTTTGGCGGTAAGTTGTATGGTGTAAGAATGACTGGCCATAGAGAATATTGTCTTCCATGCTTGCCAAATGGGCTGAAACCATTGATACATAATCTAAGGTAAACATTTCTTCTCTCATACGCAAATTCTGGATATGTTGATTGGAAATGTTTCCAAACTTTTGCATTTGAAAGATGTCTAATCTCACCATCTGTTGAATGCTCCGCATGCCATCTCATTGGTTGGGCTAGCTGTGCGTTCAGACTGATACAACCTCTTCAATCTTTCTGTCAAAGGTAAATACTAGATCCTTTTGTATGGCACTGGAACTCTTCCACTCGTATCTCTATAACAAGCCTTCCCACAAAATTTGCAATGAGGCCGGTTCTCATCCGCCCTCCAATATATCATACAGATATCGATGCATACATCTATTACCTGAGACGATAAACCAAGACCAGCTACGAGTTTCTGAACCTTGTAGTATGAACCCGGGGCCAGATTATCCTCTGGTAGAACACCTTTTACAAAATCAGCAATCGCATCCACACATTCTTCGGCCAAATTATAATCTGTTTTAATGCCCATCAGTCTTGTTGCAAATGATAAAGGTGAATGACCATCTCTGCAACCTTCGTACAAAGGTTGTTTGCCTGCATCCAACATATCAAAAAAACTCTTAACTTCTGCATTGGGTAATTCTAAAATAATCATTTACCATATGCTCAGTACCTACACCATAATCTACATCAGTTCTAACTGGTTCTTCTAACTTATCCGCAGTCTGAGGTTCACTAGTATTACCATATCATAGTCAGTTTTCCCATGATGATACCAAATTTTGTAACTTCGTGTAAACCCATTCAAATATAGATGTGTCCAAACATCCCACTCTTTTATAACCTTTTTATTTTTACAAGTAGAGCAAGGACATCTTAACATACCCGTTTTTGCTTCCGGTTGTCGTTGAACTAGCCCCATGAATTCGGTTATACCTTCTTGATATTCATCCGTAAGCAATCTCGTGTTAGGATCCAAATGAGGTCGATCCATCCAAGAACAATAATAATTTGAAGAAGACATGGTTTTTTTGAATATATTTCGTGTGTAAAGTAAGTGAGAGGATGAAAATATTGAGTGAATGAAGAGTGTGAGGGGTGCTTGTATTTATAGATGAAATGATGCCGACAATTCCGACGAAATTTTGACAGATCGTCTGAATTCCATTGGAATTTTTCAAATCTCACAACGGCTATAAATTATCCTCAGAATTTTGTCGGAAAAAACCGACGAAAGGTATGTCCTCGAAATGTTCTCTAACTATTCCGACAAAATATGTTATTCTCGGAAAATCATAAGTAATTTCCGACGATATTTCGAGGAAACATAATTTTTGTTTTTCCTCAGAATTTCGTCGAAATTCATCGGTATATTTTGAGGAAGTGCGTTTCCGTCAGAATGTCTGTCGGAATATACCATATTTTCTTGTAGTGATACTAATATCCATTCATGGCTGAGTTGGAATCGGAAATGGAATATATAAACCGTTATTTGATGTGTGGCCTTTGGATTTTTGGAAAATGACACACCTTTCGAGAAAGCGATCCACATCACTACGTAAGATATCCAAAATAAGTATCGGTGAGGAGTTGTAGTGTCATGCCCCCCCCCCAACGTGACCTTCTTCATGTATTTCTTTTATAAGTTTCAATCGAAGACTACTTTCCGGTACACATAAGCGAGTGCCACAGAAAATAAACCCTTCATCGAGCATGAAATCAAACCGTTCTTCCGCCTGCTGCGAACGCCAGACAAAACCAAATTAAGGGTCAGATGCATAGAGATCCATCAACATAGAAACCCAGGAACAGAAACTTGTAATGTAGTGACCAAAGAATGATGGCTGCTCAAAGAATCTTCAATTTTATTTGCCCGACAAGACTGATGTTTAATAACAAAATTGAATTGCTGAAGGAATGCAATTCAAGACGAATGACGTGCTGAAATTTAATCATGACTCCGAGATGTTTCAAATCATCGTGATTCGTATACAATATAAACTCTTGATGAAAGAGATAGTGAAACCAATGCTTAATAGTTTGAACAAGAGCATAGAACTCTACATCATAAGTACTATACCGAGCACTACAACCCACAATTTTCTCGCTGTAAAACGCAATTGGGCATCCTTGCGGACTGAGTACGGCGCCGATGCCAAGCTTACAAGCATCACAGTGAAGCCAAAAACTTTTCTAAAATCGGGTGGTGCCAATATTTGAGCTGAGATAAGACGTTGCTTGAGTTCTATGAATGCAAGGTTAGCTTCTGACGTCCAGTGGAAGGACATACCTTTCATGCAATCGTTTTGTGGTGCTGATATATTACTAAATTGGCATATCGTCGGTAGAATGAGGTGAGTCCATGAAAGCTTCGAACATCACTAATTGATCGCGGTGTTGGCAATGATCTGAACACTTCAACTTTTGTTGGATCGACATGTAATCCATTGTTGGATATGATGCACCTTAAGAGAGAACATGATTCACTCCAAAAACGCACTTATGTCGTGTGGTGAAGAGCTTGTTGCAGTACCGGAAAACGTCTCTTAAATGGGCGAGATGACTTGCTAAGTCGGTTCTAAAGATCAAGATGTCGTCAAAGTAGACAACGGCATATTTAACGATGAACAAATGCAAGGCTTGATTCAAAACTGTCATGAATGTGCTAGGATCATTAGAGAGTCCAAATGGCATCACGATCCATTCAAATAGGCCTTCCCAAGTTTTGAAAGTTGTCTTTCACTCATCTCTTGAACTAATACGAATTTGATGATAGCGACTTTTCAAATCAACTTTGGTGAAAATAGTTGCTCTGAAAATTTGATCAAGTAGGTCATCTAGTCGCCGTATTAAAAATCTATAGCTAACCTTCATTTTCATGATTGCACGACTATCCACACACATACGCCAAGTCCCATCATTCTTAGGAATTAGTAATGCGGGAACAACTGATGGACTAAGGCTCTCGCTGACATATCTTTTTTGTAGTAATTCTTCCACTTGTCGGCAGAGCTCATCAAGTTCTTGAGGACTCATATGATAATGTTAATGATTAGGAAATAATTCATTAGGAACCAAGTTGATATGATGTTGAATGTCAACGGTGGTAGATTTCTTGGTAGTTCATTGGGGAATAAATCACTGAATTCTTCCAGTAATGGCTCGAAAGCTGGAGGTAATGTAGGTGTGTTTTTTGTGGTGGGCGAGGGAGACGCCATTAATGCCCAAATGATGCCAGCATTCTGAACTTCCTTCTCAAAGTCTGATTTCAGAAGTATTAGTAATGATTTAGGTGAAGCAATTGTGGTCACTTGTGTTGTAGTAGCAGCACATGAACAAGGTTCTGGTTGTTCTTTGGAAGGAAGTAACGTGATTGTGAGATTATCAACACAAATTTGTATGTGTTAGCTTTTCCACGGTGAACAGCGTCACGATCAAATTGCCAAGGAAGGCCTAATAGCAAGTGGTAAGCGTTCATTGGAATAACATCGCAGTTTGTTGTGTCTTTGTAATGACCAATGGAGAATGAGACGGTGACTTGCTTCGAGATTTTGATTTCAGTACCGTTGTTGAGCCAAGAAAGTGAAAAAGGTGATGGATGTGGTGTGACTTCGAGTCCAATTTTTTGTGTTGCTTCATGGGACATGACATTAGTAAAATTTCCCGAGCTTATAATGAGCTTGCAGACCCGACCGTTGATAGTACACATCGAAAGAAACAGGTTGGTAAGGAGCCAAGATGTGTGCAGCTCGCGGCAGGAAGCAGATACGCCGAAACACCAAGTTCAAACCCGTATCTCGTTAAATTGTATCAATAGTTTCATTATTATCGTCCCGTCGTCATCATAACGAGGTTATTCATCGTCTGCATCTTGTATGACAAGACCCCTTTTAACTTGCTTTGGACAATATATGACCTCGTTCTCCACAAGCAAATCATCGTAGAGCGTTGGTCCTGGCTGGTCGAGAGTTGGCGATGGACTCCATATTGTTTGTCGGTTTTGTGAGGTCTTTTCATTGCACTAAGTCATCCATAGTTGGTTGGCAAGAGTTATCGCCTGAGGTTGGAGTTTGGAAGCACATTCGTGGATTTGAGGTCCAATATGAAGGTAGTTGGAGTTCCATAGATATGGTATGTTGGTGAGCTTCTGAGGCGATATTTAGATTGAATTGAGTGAGAGCTATTTGTAACTAACCACGCAATCCGCCGATGAAAGGCGAGATGAGCTGCTTCTCGGTTTCTCCAGACGTCATTCTTGCAGTCATGTAAAAGAAATATGTTGCATAATCGTCAACTGATTGTGTCCCTTGCCTTACGTTTTGTAACTTGTTATAAAAGGTACACTCATGGTTGAATGGTAGGAATCCCCGACGCATGTGTTTAGTCAAGCGATCCCATGTATTAGTGTGAGGCTTGTTATCTTTTCGTCCGGAGTCTTTTAATTTCTGCTAACAAGCCATGGCTTTTCCCTTGAACCGTGTCGCGACAAGAGAAACACTAAAATCATTTGGAACTTGTTGAAACTCTAGAATTTTTTTGTCTGTGTTGATCCAATCGATAAAATCCTATGGGTTAAACGTTCCATGGAATTATGGGATATCGGAACAGAAGCTCAATTCCCAATGATTGGTGGGATTTTCTAGTTGGTCTTTTTCATCACCGTGAGCGTTGTGGTGCTCGTTGCCGTGACCCCCACGTCGATCATGTTGTTAGTGTGCACAATCAGCAAAGACGTTTCTGATTATCTCTTCTTCATCTGTTTCGGAGAGTTAAGCATCTTGTTGTCGTCGCTGGTTCATGTTTTTGATTTCTCGAAGCTTCACATTGTATGTATTGCTCGTGGAGAATAATTGTAGAGTGGTTGTGCCTGAGGTCTGTAAGGCTGCTTGTACTCCAGCTGTAAACGTCTCGAGCATGAGATGGATTTTCTCTAGTTGATCATCTGTAAGTTTAGATTGAGAAATCAAAACGGTTGTCTCTGATATCAACTGATGTAGTAAACGATAGTAATTGATAGGTGTTGCTTCAATTGTTTAGTCATGCCCAAACGAACGTATGAGCTTGAATCCGTTTAGATTACCAATGATCTAGCCATAAACAAGGGTTTGAAAGCAAAGCTTCTTTTATAAATTCATTAATAATGTGTCTCTTACAAAGCCTAGAGATCACCATATATAGTCATATGAAAGTTCATAAGTATCTAAGGATTATAATCTAATATTATATCCATAATTCTTTAGAATAGAAAACTAACATAACAAGAAAAGGAAATCAAAACCAATATAGAAAAGGAAACATAGTCCACGCTACATCACATACTGTCTCTTTGCAGTGTAACAACACGTCAAAACTTGTCTCAGATTATTAACTTTAGTTGTTCAAGATCATTTGTATCAGCTACAAGTAGGAAGGATATAGCACTCTTTTAGATTCAAGATTAGAAAACAGAAAAATTATTTAAAGAAAAGTCTCAAAGGGTATGTTGAGAATATACGTTCAAAGTCTCGTTCCATGTCTTTCAACATCTTTTGCCTCTCGGCAACTGAAACAAGTGACACATAAGAACATAAAGAAACAAAAGATTCATATTTTTAAAGTGTAAAAGAGGAGGTTGTTCATAAATAGGTCTTCACCGTCCTTCGACTCAGCCTTAATACCATCAGATCCCGTTTGATTAAAACCATTGAAATAAGCTGCAATTAATCAAGAAACAATCACTGAGACTTAACAAAGAATTGACTTTCTATGTTTAGAAGACATTTTCTTGATTCAACTTATTAAACCATAAACACAATCATTATGAGAAACATAGATTGAGATCTTAACATACCTTCAAATTCAAGTTCTATTTTATCCAACTTGTGTTTAAAAAGGCGTTCGCCTTGTTCACCAAGTCGCAAGGTGGACTGTGGAGATGGCTCCACCGCCATGGAACCCCGAGACAAGCCTATTTCCCCCAAGTTGCTCACCTATGTGGGCTTTCGCCATAAGTCGGTGGTTTCAAAGACGATGCAAAGGCGCGCGATGGAGACTGTATGTTAACTGGCACTAAACTAGGTATGAAGCCAAACTCTACTTTAATTAGTTACCAATCTTAAAAGCAAACGTCAAAAATACTAATCAAAACACTAGCTTCCTCTTTAAAGTTAATACCAAACGTTAAAATATCTCACAAAACATAAATCTTATGGTGTTTTGCTTATGGTTAGAGTACTATCTACTCTTCTCTAATCTCATAGGTTCTTCTTCTTATTATGACTTCTTGTGCTGCTTGGTTAGAGTCTAGAACGCACTGCGATTGCTTATCTCTGTAATTTTGGTGCTTTTTTTCTTTTATACAATACGTGATTGGCGCTTACGTAATTGACACTTACGTAATTGACGCTTACTAATATATTGTAGCTTGAGGACTCTTTTGATTAAGTTGATGTGTATAATATTTGTATGTAATTGAAACAAATCTAATATATATTGAAATTCATTTTTTAACATGTACTTACCTGCTCTTTATGGTATAGTTTATGTTTGCATGTTCTTTACGTTATTGAATGCTTTAGTTGCATGTTCATCATCATAGTAATTTAGTTTTTGTTATTTTTTCTATCACGGTTTCAATGTTTGAGGCTGGACAAAGATTGAAAGAGGATCCTGGAAGGAAATATGGAAGTGGATAACAATACTAATAACTTGAAATATAATTTCTGTATGAAAGTGACTAAAAGAGGAATATCACGTCTGAAGCAACACTTGCGTGGGGATCATACGAATGCCACATGTTGCACATTATGTCCAGTACATGTGAGAGACGAGTTAATCCTCCACAAGAAGATGAAGGAAAAAAAGGAAATAGCTCGTAACATGATTCTCCAAGTTGAAGAAGAACCCATTGGCGATGAGTATGATGAAGACGAGCAGGAAAGGCAGCCAAAACAATTTGTGCAAGCTAAGAAGAGAGAAGCCAGAGTTCCACTGGACAAGTATGTGACTGCTCCTTCTTCTGATATTTTGCAAGGAAGAAAAGATAGAAAGGGTGTTTTTGGAGCTTGCGATAAACAATTAAGGGAAGAGGTTTGTGGAGGTATAGATAGGTGCTTTATCAATGTTGTCTTGCATTTAATGTAGTCAACTACCCTAGTTTGATGAGATGATTCAGTTAATTATGCAGTATGAAATATGATTGAACCCACCAAGCATGTATGAATTAAGATTTTCCCTTCTTACTAAAGAAGTATTGAAGAAGAAGTATTGAACATTGTCAACCAAATTGAAGAGAATAAGAAGTGGGCTAGTAAAGGATGTATATTTGATTTTAGAAAAATTGCTTGAAGCAAAAAGATCGCAACTCAATTGAACTCATTGTGCTACATATTGCAATGATTTAATGTTGGAGGACATTGAAAAAAAATCCAGCTTTGAAGAATGTCATGAAAAAAGTGCATGTTCATGAATGGGTATTTTCTAAATCCTTCAATTCATTACAAATATCCTGATAATGTACGTTGCGTTGAAGTGGAAGGGGGTTTGTACATTTGCATTAACAGGTTGGTTTCTGATTTGTTTATATATTGCATTAATAGGTTGGTTTCAAAATATTACAATCTATAATTTGCTTACATATTGCATTAATAGGTTGGTTACGGATACTGATATGCAAGACATGATAATGGTAGAGTTGGATTTGTTTAAGAACGTCAATTGTATCTTTGGCATGACATGGCCATTAAGAAAAGAGATATCAAAGCACCGGGTAACACAAACTTGACCAACTTTCAGATTATTGAGCATTTGAGCTCAGCTAATACTAAAAATTATTTTTACTTTAATAGCGGAATGGTGATCTTGTTATGGACGTTCAGCTCCAAATCTCAGAAACTTTCCTTCTAAGATCCTTAATTTGACTTGTACTGATACTGGTTGCGAAAGGAATTGGAGGGTAAAAATCCGCCATGTGGGACAGTTCAATTGGTGATAGCTTCTTTGTGGGATAGTTGTTAAAGAGTGAGGTTTTGGGTTCGAATAACGCTAAGTGCACCAATAACCTAGCTGTGAGCCGAGGCCCAGAGGGCAGGTTGTATCACATGGAAGGGGTTATGGTCGATGCGATGCAGCCTCAGATGGGTCCCACAGGGAGTTGTTACAATAAAAGTCAACTTTTATGTGACAACCTGTCCCGCGGACCCTGGCTCACAGCCCTGCAGGGCACCGACCCTAACCCCTCACCATGGGAGGAAACGCCTCCACATCCACCGGTAGGTTATTGGTGTGCTTGATGTTACTCGAACCCAAGACCTCTCCCTTTAACAACTTTCCCACAAAACAAGTTGTCACCAATTGATCTGCAGCTCAATTAGTTACAACTTGTCATGTGGGAAGGTTGTTAAAGGGTGAGGTCTTGGGTTCGAGGAATGTCAAGTGCACCAATAACCTACATGGGGGAGTCAGTGAGGACTCACAGGTGAGGGGTTAGGGTTGGTGCCAAGCAGGGCTGTGAGCCTGGGTCCGCGTGACAGGTTGTCACATAAAAAGTTAACTTTTTGTAACAACCTCCCAGTGGGACCCAGCTGGGGCTGCATCGCATCTACCATAACCCCTCCCTTGTTAAGCATGCTTGGGCTGGAGTAGTTAAAGGATGGGAGACCTATCGGGAAGTCATTCGTGATACCGTGCGAGTGAGGCCAAAACACGGGGAAAGGTCGGGTGGTGATTCGAGGGTCAGTAAACAATGATTTTGAGTATTGAAAATTTTACGGACCGATCTGAAACGGGATGGGGCCCACGTGCCAAGAGAGCGGGTGTGGATGGCCATTAGCCGTCGACGGTTGGGGCGTTACATGGAATGTTTTCCAACGTGAGTATTCTTAATCAATTTTATTTTAGATTTTTAAGTTCTTTCAACTCAAATTATTGAACTTGATTTTTAACAGCTTCATACGAAGAGGAGAAATCGACTAGCACAACATCAACTGAACAATATAATTTTTGTGAAGTACAACCGAGCTATAAAATGGCGAAGAAAGAGAAGTGACACCATATATCCTATTCTTTTGGAAGAAATTGACGAAACCAATGAGTGGTTAATTGGAAGAATGGATGGAGATTCATCTTATAAAGATGATTTTGTGTGGACAGATGATAATTTGTCAATGGAATGTCGTGAGCCAAGTTATGGGTGCTGAAGATCCTAGCTATTCTACTAGAATGGGAAAAGAGTACAAGTTCATCTAAAACTGACAAAATATTTCGAGTAGCTCAACTCAAAATAAATGTTACGGGCCACTCCAAGTGCTATGACATTGCTTGATGATGAGGTTGAGATGGAAGAAGATTTAGATTCAGATGACTTTGAATATTAGAATTTCAATCACTTTGATGATGAAGATGAGAATGACATTGCTCATGGAGACTATGAAGATGATTTTTACGTATTTTATTTTAAGTTATTTATTCTAGTTTCCTACATTTGAAACCTTTTTTTAGGTTTTTGTTTTGAATAATTTTATTCTGAGTTTTCAATCAAGACTCTAGTTCTTTTCCAAATAATAAAGGTTGCATTTAAATTAATATACAAGTTTATTAACATAACAAAAAAGAGTTCATGACCCCAATACTCGGGATTGTTACATAACAAGACTTAACTTTCAATTGGTCTTCAAGGCATACGCCTCTGTGCACTTTGCCGCAAGGCGCAAGGCATACACCTCATTGCCATGGAGCACCATGCGCCATTTTAAACACATGATCCAACAGACTCGAACGTTCAACACTTCCATCACTTTCTATTTTTAGACTTAATCTCAGTATCGCAATGTTCATCTGATAAATCAAAATCTAGCTCATAATCTAGTTGATCCGCCACTTATAAGATTCAATTCCCAAAGAAACAGACTTTGATTTACAGTGAGAGTACTCGAAGATCAGATCGAACGGAAGACCTGAATAGAGGTTAGAAGCAACAGACTCCATATGGGAGAGAAGCTCGGGATCTGAGTCGTCGTCCTTTTCCTTTATATTCTTCATTTCCGCTAATGGGATATAAGCATGGAATTCACTGCCACTGCCTTGAACGCTGCTCTGCCTTGCCACCGTATACCGGAGAAGAGAGAGAGAGAGAGAGAGAGAGAGAGAGAGAGAGAGAGAGAGAGAGAGAGAGAGAGAGAGAGAGAGAGAGAGAGAGAGAGGAGCGAGGTGCGAGGTGCGACGGAGATGAGGAGATGCGACGACGGAGATGAGGAGATGCGACGACGGAGAAGATGATGTGCGACGAAACCCTATCCAGAAGTCTCGAGTGGAAACAAGTAAAACCAAACCCTAGAATCAGTAGAATAAGAACTCAGACCGGTGACGATGGCGACAAACTCAAACTGGCGACAAACTCATATCGGTCTAGTCTTCTTCCTCCTGTAATCTCTCATCTCTCTCTGTCTCATCTCTCTTCTCTCTATCATATTTCAGAAGACAAATGGAGAGGACAAAACACAATCTCCGCCCTTGGGTGAAATATTTTTAGGGTAAAGATTGCAATCCTTGTTTGTTACTTTCAACCAATAAGAATTTTTTTCCTTTTATATGTAAATATTTAAAGATTAATTAAAGGTTATGTTTATGATTTATCATTTGTAATTTAGGGATATAAGATTTAGAGTTTTGACTTGAGGAGGACTAACAAAAAAATGATATTTATAAAGATTATGTTTAAAATTAAATTATCAGTTATATTTAAAAATTTAATGATATATAACTTTAATAAAGTGATTTTTAGGATTTCTTTTTCTATTTTCTTATAAAACTACATCTATGTAAAGTATCTATTTTAATAAATTTAAGATTTATATATAATTATAGGTTGAAAGTTTTAAAATCTTCAAAATTGAATTTAAACATAAAATTTGAGATGAAATAAGAAAATATTTGATTTTTAGGGGGGTGTGTTTAAACGCTTATGATTTAATTTATAATATAGGGTTTGATTTTATATGATATAGGATTTTTTGTTTCGTATATACGATTTAAAATCAGAAGTTAAATGATAAAAAAATTACAATCTTAAGATTTTTAGTTAGAGTTTAGGGTATATGATTGGGGTATGATATAGGTCTTTTGAGGTTTACATTTAATATTTGAAACTAATTTTAAAAAAATATTTAAATTTAAATTTAAACTTAAAACTTGAGATTAAATAAAAAAATATTTGTGTTTTAAGGGTTGTGTTTAAAACTTAGGTTTTAGGGCTTAAGGTTTTGGGTTTTGGAGGAAAATGAAATAGAGCAAGAGGGAAATTAATTATTGTCCGTCCTGTAAAGATAGCGTTTAAACTTACAATGCTATTATATATATGCCTTCTGATAGCATTCACATACAAAGTGATATCTTAAGCTATAAATAATGTCAAATATGTGGAATAGTTGGAGTGAGATAATCAATATAATAACAACTCATATATGGTTTTTGATTGTTTATTTAAAACTTAGAATATTTTCTTTAACCTTTATCATCTTGTACTTTATTCTTTGTATTTATCATATTCATCAACAATTCTAAAGGTTTTCAAGTTATAACCAATAAATAATTCAACGACAAAAAAACCAATAAATAATTCGTGTTTATATTTTATAGAAATGTGAAATCAAAATAAGTGATAAAGTAGCAGAAGACATAGAAATAAAGATATTGTTCAAAAAAATTATTCACAGATCTCACATATTTTTTTCTGCAGTTTCTCTAAAGTTTAACTTATTCACATTTAAATTTTGATTGCTGATTTCATAGCTTTTCGTCCTTATTAGAAATGAAAACCAAATAGAAAATTGACTCTGTATATATATCACCGGACGAGGTAGTTCAAGTGGCAGGGACGGGCCTGTGGTGGCAACCACCATCCGGGTTCGATTCCCCCCATGCGGAAACTACCGCGCCTCTTCCGGACACCCGAGGTCTGGGCCCTTGCTTTCGGCCCAGTTTGAAAACCCTCGCGGGTGAAGCTCGCCTCAGCCTGACCGGGCCCAGGGGGAATGACCCACTGTAAGTGGGGAACCCCATGGATTATAAAAAAATAATAATAAAATAAAAAAAATAATAAACAATAGATTTTACACGAGAGGGAAACCCCTCTTGAGAGGAAAATGTGACCTGGCAATATTGTGAACCAGTAATGACCACTTACTGTCTATGGACTTCCAGACCTGCCCTCAGTCCATCCTTATATGCCACTGCATTACTCAAATGGCAGAAGAAACTTGTTTATTAATATGTGAATCTATTATATTTTCTTTTACATACACAATATAACAAATCAGTTTTGATAGATTATTTTTCTCAAATATTTTAATCAAACGCATTTAATTTTTAATAAGGTTTATCATATTTTAGAAATGGTAACATTATAAAACTACTCGAACTATTTGAATATTAGTTTGTTACTGGTAAATGTATTCTTATAAATATTATGATTCTTGAAATTAAATATTTATATTATCAATTACTAATTCAAAATCATATATTTTTATGCATGTAACATGTTGAAATGAAAGCCTTTTAACAGAAAAATACGTTGAGAAAAGATTATCACCTATAAAATGTAAACACAAAAAATGTTTTCTTAAAGCCAGTTACAAAAAAAAAAGTGTTTTCTTCACACATATACGTACGCTAGTTTAACATTTACCATTCAATAATATTTACCATATAAAATGGAAAGTTATAGATGAATAAATATTAATACACTTTACATAAACATATAACTTATTATTTTATATATAATTTGTATGTTTCATATAGTTTGTTACTATTATATATTATATATAATAAGTTCATTGTCTAAGTAGTTATGTAAACTAAATAAAGCAAAACTGCGGTATCCAACCAATAAAGTATAATAAATTAAGGTTTTACATTCTCTATCATTCATTTAGTTACTATCTATAATATATATATATATATATATATATATATATATTATTTTATTGTCTATGTAGCTTTATGTAAGTAAATAAAGCAAAACTGCAGTATCTAACCCCATAAAATATAGTAAAATAAGTTTTGACATCATTCATTTAGTTACTCTTATCTGTTATTATAGATGTAATTTACTGTTTTTTTATCAAAATCAAGTATAGCTAGTACTTTCAAATCATTTTTTTTGTCCACTCCATTATTATTATTAATAGACATTTTGTTAGTTGATGAGAGAATTCGTGATGAAAACCAGCTGAATAGTAAATACACAGTATATATACCACTGACAAATAAAGACTTTTTGTTGGTTCAATAATAAACAATAGACTTTACGAGAAGGAAACCTCTCCCGAAAGGAAAATGTGACCTGGCATTATCACCGAGGGCTCGCAGCAATTATAAACAACTGTTTCTCTCTCGTGATCAAAACTTTGGTTTTCACAATAAACTGGACTGGCCGATCTGTTTTGTGCATTACGAATCTCGTTCGGTGGGAAAAGATTAATTCTCTCTTGCCTTTCTATTATTAACTAAGAAATATTCTTGAATAACATTAAAAAAAATTATCACAAAAATAGTTTTTAATAAGAAATAACTAAAATAAATTTTATTAAAAATTGTAAATATATATATTTATATTTTTAGAACTAACTAAACTAGTTTAGAATAATGAGATGGAACTATGGAGTGAATTTAAAATTTGAAAAATACAAAAAAAAATAGTAAAGTTTTCAAAATAAAAAAAATATTTTAATATTTTTTAAACTGTTTTGGTGATAAAAACATTTAAACTATGTAAGAGAATTACTCTTTTTATGTTTTTTGATATGTCTCGTTTTACAAAACTTTATATATGTAACATAAACACTAAAAATGAGAAACAGTATCATATTCTTTGTTCTTACTACACTTATTTATACAGAGTGCTAACAATCAATTTTGCTCATTAGAGTATCCTCACTGGAGGATTCTCATTTTTTTATGTTTATCAGCCGATATATTTGGTTTCAGAAAACACATTTACTGTTTACAGAGTAAACTGACTATTATACTGTATAATCCGAATTTGAAATATTTTCTAACTAATATTAGAAGATAACTGAATTGCATGTTACCAGACTGCTAAATAAACAATTTAGGCCGAAGCCAAGTTTAAATTTTCCAAATAAATGTAACTTTATTTAAAAAGAGAATCAAACCCCCAAATATATTTAGATTCACTCGTAAAATCTTAAGTGATTGCATAATAAAACTTTAATGAATAATTTACAAGTAAGACAATAGTTTACAAGAACTTGAAGGGAAAAAAAAACAAAAAACATTAGAAAAATAGTTTAGATAGGAGACAAAGTATATGTATTATTAGCAAGTTGACAAAAAAAGTGTATATGTATTATTTACAATATTATATAAACTGTTAAAACAAGAGTCTCTTGACCTTAAAATAGAACTAAAATTTTCAGTGAGTTTGACCATGAATTAAAAGACTTCTAAAGAAGTATATCATTAGCACTTTTCTAGAAGTTTTCTAATTCACATATTATTTTCTACTTAAATTTTAGTATTTTGTTTAATTTACGGTGAAATTTACTCGAGAAATCTGCTGAAAAATCTCATGAGAACTCTACTTATAATAGTCTAGTGTGAATTTGGTATGAAGTCCAATATATAGTCTTCAGATCTAAAAATTCTACATATCTAAAACTGTTTTAAATCAACAAAACATAAAAACTTTATGTTTAAATAAAAGAAAACAGTTACAATTAGTTTATATATATATATATATTGTTTTTAATTTACAAACCAAAAACAAAATGATACTTATATTTTTGAAACTGGAATTTTTACAGTAAAAATAATAACAAACAGAATATACAATCACAATGGTTTTGAATTTATATTTTTATTTGGTCTTAATGCATAGAAAAAATATATTGAAAATTTAATGATCTATTCTATTTTATTTTATCTTTCAAAAAATACATAAGACATACATTTTTTGGTTAAAATAATAATAATAAAATAATAACAGTAATTTAAATCTATAGCTTCTTTAGATTTAACATACAAAAACAAAAATATAATTGATAAAAATGATTAATTATGGCATTTTTCATAATAGAATTCTCGAAAAACTTTCTTAATAAATCTGCTAATAAAGTTCGAAGTTCGATATTATACTCAAATATGAAAAATATGTATATTCAAAATCAAATATTTTAGCTATATAGTAATCAACAATTCATAAAACATAACTCAATTTATAAAATTTATAATATATACATAATGAACATTTATATATCAATTTTTTTTAAAAAAATAATAATATTAAGATTCCAAAATCTAACTCCATACCAACATTACTTGAACATGTATTACCAAACCATAACTAATGTACATGTCTTACAATCTATATTCACTCATCTATGTGGAAAACAATTCAATTTTATTTAATTTTAGTTTACATAATTTATATTTTTGAAAATTTATATGATTTTAATTATTTTTCAAAAAATATTTTCATAATCTTATAAACTAATTATAAAGATCAAATACTTGAGTGGATTTCTCAAAAATTCTTCTCGAGATGACTAGATTTTTCAAAAAAAAATCGGGAAACAAATTTCATTGTTTAGATAAGATTTCCAAGGGTATAATAAAAATTGTTTTATAATAATGAGATATTTGTAATTTTGCTACAGTTTTAGGTTATTTTTCATTTAATTGAATTTGTGCTATAATTTTGCATTTAGATTAAATTTTGATTGGTTTTGGCAAATTTTCTAAAAATATAATAAAATTCTAGATTTGCAACTATTTTCACCAACTAAGGGATTTTTCTGTAACTTAGTCTTAATTTTCCTAAAACAATAATATTTTCTAAAAAGGAAAATCAATCATCGAAACTTTTTCCTGATTATTATTATTTCTCTTGGCATATATTTGTTTTTTGCGAACTAGATTGGCATCGAAGACTTACATTTCAAAATCCCTGGGAGATATTCAGTGAAGTCTAGATACAATATTGAGATTTATATTTAGAAAGAAACCCAATTCTGAGGTGGACATACTATTGGATTTTTGTTTGTTTCTCTTGAAAACTTAAATATTTTCTAAAGGTAAAACATTTTGTTTAGCACGCAATTTTGGATAGTTTACTGGTTACAGAAAAAACAAAATTAAGCACAAGAGGTATACAATATGATGCACGACGTGCTATGTGTGGAGCAGATGAGGAATCAACCAATCATATTTTTTGAATATCCATTGCCATTCAAACTTTAATTTTATCTAAGATTCTTGCAAATTTGGGAATGTTTTCAATTTCATCATTTTTTTTTCTCGAATATAGATTATCTCTTCTAGATACTTTCAAAGAAAGTTGATTTATCTTCTTTTCTGAATTTTGTCGTATAAATAAAAAAATGCAAAAATTTATAGGAATACAAATGAGAGTCCATAGAAAATTTTGTAAGTTGTAAAATTAGAGATAATTTCATGGGCTGAGGCACAACTTACTAACTTGAAGACTCTAAGAAATGTTTATCTCGCTGAGCCAGATCACTAAAATAAATAGTGTTCATTGGTGTTATGTAGATGATTTATGGAAAGAACATGATAAATTTTTAGGTTAAGGATTGTATCTTTTACCGGGGAGATAATTAGTAAAATTATGGAGTTTCTAATTGATATAGCCTATTATCTTTGCATGCTGAAAGTAAAATCTTGATTTGAATAACGATGCAAGAAAAACTTATAGTTAACAGAAAAAATGTTTACAGTAGACTATTTTTAATTGGTAAAAATAGTGTATTCACCAATAAAATGGCTAGTTTTCATATTTTTTGGAGGAAATATAACAATGTAAAGCAATTTTTAGAACATTTATTATTCCTAGAGTATTTTTTTTTTTGTCATCAAAGTGAAATTACAAAGTCCTATTTCCTACACTCCAAGCAGGAAGCTCGCTATCCATGTGAACGACAAAAGATGGCTGTATCCTGGCGCTGCATGCAAGGTTATCCGCCATCAAGTTTTGTGTTCGGGGAACATGAACGAGTGCAAAGCGATGAAAAGTTTCTCGAAGTTTCTGTATATCCTCCAGATAACTTTCGAAGGCTGGCCAATCTTTCGGGTCCATCACCATCTTCACCAATTGGGAGCAATCCGTTGCAAAGGTGACTTGTCCTTGTCTCAGATTCTGCATACATTCCATTGCCCAAATTAAAGCTTCCACCTCCGCATGTAAAGGAGACAATGTAGCCCGCGTGTTTCGCGACCCCATTAGGCCACTAAAGCCCTCTAAAGTACTGTACCATCCCTGTCCTGAGAAGGTATCCTGATCTTTCCATGATCCATCTATATAACACCATCTTCCAGCCGTAGGTAGAGTGGTTGTTTCGGAGCTGACATTCTGAGTAGGATTCCGAACGACTAGAGCATTAGCCTCCATCCAAGACCGAGATTCCGTTTCAGCTAATTGTAAAGTTTCTCTAGGGTCCGTATCCATATTTGTGAGACCCGCATCTCACGTAATAATATAATAATAATATTATCGTCCGAAATTCTAATATAATAATTATAAATAAAATTCAAACATCATCAATCCAAATTATACATAAAATTCGAATAAAAGTCGATAATATGATAAAAATAAGTCTCAGATAAAGCGTGGAAACAATCCCAAAAGCACCAGCCCATTGTGATCAATCCTGATCGTCAGTATCACCTGAAAGGGGAAAAAGGAGGGGTGAGCAACAGGGGAGTCGCTCAGTGAGGTATGGGATGCTAGTCACGCAAACCTCTCACTAGATAAAATAGAACTCCCACTATGGAAGTTTAGATCTAACATGAACACACACGATGCCTAAGGCATCACAAAAACAAACAATGCGATGATAACACACGGCTAGTCCATACACCCCGCATTTCCTCATAAGGATATACATACTCTGCGTCGATAGTACAGAATTACGTCTCTGTACCCCGCAATCATACTCTGCGTCGATATGCAAACGCCTCTGCACCCCGCAATCTCAAACATCTGCGTAGATAGTACATAATTACGTCTATGTACCCCCGCAATCAACTCTGCGTCGATAGGTCAGACGTCTCCGGCCCCCGCAATCTCGCACATAGTCCTTATATTCATAACTACTTTTACATATATATATCAACACTTAACATCAAACAATTCAATCAATGGTTGAATCCTCTAGACCCTTAATTTCCAATTTACAATCAATATCCTAACTATCAAACAAGACTCGACTCAAGCAGACGGATCACGTTTCGAAACTAGACTACGATAGGAAGAATTCTATTTTTAGTATAGTTTACGGAATAGACCCTCACCTTAGCAATGTGGGAAAGTGGTAGTTGTGGACTCCTGGGGCTCAAATAGACTCTAAATCTGAAATCAGATCGAAAAATCGAGTCAGAACGCCTTTCGAACGGGTTAAAACGGGTAAACGGTAGCCCGGTCAAAAAGTAAAATCGCAGGTCAAAGTCAACGGCGGCGCGTGTGTTCCACGCGCGGCGGCGAGTGTGGGCCACCCCGGTGACCGATCGGGGAGATTCTGGTGTCTACGGACTCGTATCGACGAGAGGAACTCGATGGTGGTCTCATAATTTCGAGAAACGCAACGGTTTAAAAGATATGGGCAAAACAAGTTTCGGCCAAGACATAACTCAAAGGGGAGGCGGTTTTCCGGGGGTTACCTAGGAGAGTGCTTGGTGGTGCTGGCTTGGCTTGGACACGGCGTGTGGTGGCTCCGGCGATGTTTTCCGGCGACTTACTCTCTCTCTCTCTCTCTCCTCTTCTCTTCTCTTCTTTCTTCTTTTCTCCCCTCTTCTCTTCTCTTCTCTTGCTTTCTTGCAGAAAATTATTTGGGGTGAGGGGAGTGGGTTTTTAATGAGTAGGTTTAGTGGGGAAGGTGGAGTTTTGGGTATAATTATGTTTTGTTAGTGGGATTGATGGTGGAGGGATGTTACAATTCTCCCCCACTAACAAGGAATTCGTCCCCGAATTCGGCTCCTGAACCGGATGCCCAATGTCGTCCTGAAAAAGCTCTGGGTAATCCATCCTCAACTCAGTCTCAGACTCCCAAGTATCCTCTGAGATCCCATCTCTCTCCCAACGGACTCTGATCAAACTAGTCATCATTCCCTGAACTGCTTGGACTTGCCGATCCAAAATCTCAACTGGTCGAACCTGTGCCGAAAGATCTCTACCAATGTCGCTTGGCGGCTGCTGCAAAATAAGCTCTGGCTCTCTCACAACCTTCCTCAATACGGACACATGGAACACGTCATGAAAGTTCGACAACTCTGCTGATAGTCGTAACCTATAGGCCACTGCTCCAATCCGCTCCACAATCGGGTACGGTCCCATGTACCTAGGCTTCAGCTTCTTTAGTTTCCGTGTTTTAGATCCTCCCTGAAATGTCCTCATTTTCAGGTACACTAGATCACCCACCTGAAACTCCAAATCTTTTCGACGTTTATCGGCATAACTCTTCTGCCGGTCGTGGGCTTCCTTTAGCCGAATCTTGAGCATCTCAACCTGCTCCACTGTCTCTTGAACCATTTCAGGTTCTATGTCACGTAGCTCCCCCACTTCGGTCCACCAAAGTGGTGTACGACAAGGCCTGCCGTAAAGTGCCTCATACGGTGCCATCGCAATGCTCGAATGGTAGTTGTTGTTGTAGGCGAACTCTGCCAAAGGTAGATACTTTCCCCAACTACCTTCCCAATCCAAAACACATGCCCTGAGCATATCCTCCAAAGTCTGAATAGTCCTCTCTGACTGTCCATCTGTCTGCGGATGATAAGCTGTACTCATATGGACCTTTGTCCCAAGCGCCTTCTGGAAGGCTCCCCAAAATGTAGATGTGAACTTTGTGTCCCGATCAGACACAATACTAGCGGGAACTCCATGCAATCTCACAATTTCTTTGATGTAGATCTGTGCCAACTGATCGGCTCCATCTGTCTTCTTGATTGCTAAGAAATGAGCAGTCTTGGTGAGTCTATCCACAATTACCCAAATGGCATTCTTTCCACCAGTGGTTGTCGGAAGTCCTGTCACAAAATCCATAGTTACCATGTCCCATTTCCACTCTGGTAAGGGCAGGTTTTGTAATAACCCACTAGGCACCTGATGCTCAGCCTTAACCATCTGACATGTCTGACACTGTGATACAAAGGTAGCAACGTCTCTCTTCATACCAGACCAATGATAAAAGCGCTTCAGATCCCTGTACATCTTAGTGTTTCCCGGATGGATAGAAAAATGCGAGTGGTGTTCTTGCTGTAAAATTTCCTTCCGTAATGACTTATCGTCTGGCACACAAACTCGGTTCCGGTACATGTACATCCCACTCGAGGCTGTATGGTATCCAATACTCTCGATCTCCAGTTGCTTAACCAAAGCCGCATCACTATCCTGAGCTCTGCGGATCCTCCATAATAAATCTGCTTGCTCTACGGCCTCAATACCAGCCGTCTCCCTCTCTACAGTAACTGCACACAGTCTGAGACCAGCAAGCATCCCCGTCAACTCCTGAACCTCCTTGGTTCCTGATACATCGCTCCTCCGCCTACTCAAGGCATCTGCTACCTGATTGGCCTTGCCTGGATGATAGGCGACATCCATGTTGTAATTTGCTAACAACTCTATCCATCTACGCTGCCTCAAGTTCAGGTCTGTCTGCGTAAAAATGTATTTCAGACTCTGGTGGTCTGTTAGAATCTGCACCTTCTCTCCATACAAATATGACCTCCAAATCTTCAACGCAAACACAACTGCTGCCAACTCCAAGTCGTGAGTGGGGTAGTTAACCTCGTGCGGTCTCAACTGGCGTGATGCATATGATGTAACATGACCCTCCTGCATCAAGACACATCCCAGACCAATGTCGGATGCATCTGTATAAACCTCATATGGTACTCCAGGTCTAGGTAAAACCAAAACTGGTGCTTCCGTCAGCTGCCGCTTCAGCTCTGCGAAACTCTTCGAACAAGCATCTGTCCAAACAAACTTGACGTCCTTGCATGTTAGTTGCGTCATCGGCTTTGCGATACTGGCGAAACCTCTGACAAACTTCCGGTAATACCCCGCCAAACCCAAAAAGCTGCGGATCTCAGTAGCACTCCTAGGTGTAGGCCACTCTGTTATAGCAGTAATCTTCTCCAGATCTACTGCAACTCCTGCCTCAGAGACGACGTGACCCAAAAATCCAATCTTTCGCTGCCAGAAGCTACACTTACTCAGTTTAGCAAATAACTGATGCTCTCTAAGCTTACTCAACACAATCCGCAAATGATCTGCATGCTCTTCTCTGCTCCGAGAATATATCAAGATGTCGTCGATGAAGACAACCACGCACTTGTCTAGGTGCTCGCGGAACACGTCGTTCATTAGCTTCATAAACGCTGCCGGTGCGTTAGTCAATTCCAAATGGCATCACCACAAACTCATAATGTCCATATCGTGTACGAAAGACCGTCTTCCGCACATCTTCCTCAGCTATAGCAATCTGGTGATACCCTGATGCCAAGTCGATCTTGGAAAACCATGAAGCTCCCTGCAACTGATCCAATAACTCGTCGATACGCGGTAGCGGATACTTGTTCTTGATGGTCACCTTGTTCAAACCTCTATAGTCGATGCAGAGTCTGAAACTTCCATCCTTCTTCTTCACAAACAAAACTGGTGCTCCCCAAGGTGAAGTATTGGGTCTGACAAAACCCTTATCCAGTAACTCTTCCAACTGCTTCTTTAACTCTGCCATCTCGGCTGGTGCTAAACGGTATGGAGCTCGTGAAATCGGCGCTGTCCCTGGTTCCAACTCAATCGTGAGTACATCTCCTCTTGCTGGTGGCGGTCCTTTTAAGGACTCGAATACATCCTCATATTCTGCGACCACTGGAACATTCCGTAGCTTCTGATTTTTATCTTCCGTAATCATCGAAATGGTTGCTAAAAATCCCTCTGCTCCTCTCTCTAGTAGCTCCTCCGCACGCAACATAGAAACAATAGAGACTCCCAGATGTGTCTGAACGCCCTGAAACGTAATCCTTCCCTCTGCTTGAGGAATGTGAACTTTTTCCCTTGGGCAATCTAGCACTACTCGATGTCGTGATAGCCAATCCATCCCAAGGATAACATCATAGTAACTTAGCTCCATCTCTGCCAAATCTCCAACAAACTCGATCCCTCCAAGTGTAACTGGTACACTACGATGAACGCCAATGGCTCCTAATCTCTCTGCCCCAACTGTCTGAATTTGCTTAGTCTTTGGCTCAAAGACTCCTCGGAAAGACCAAGATCTAGCCAAACGCGGGTTCACAAAGTTGTGCGATGCTCCCGTGTCAAATAGGGTGTGAGCTGGCTCACCTTCAACCAAAACTGATTAACTTCTATTGTAACCGAATACCAACATTATTCAAGGAATAATACTCACGGAAAGGTGCTATTTTTTTTTAAAAAAAATACCCAATTTCCCAAAAACATTTTCGAAAATCATTTAAAACTGATTTAAAAAAAAGTCGATGTAACCGGGTCTCCACGAATCGCCATCCCGGGTCGGAGCCAGGACGGAACCCGCTCTGATACCAAATTGTGAGACCCGTATCTCACGTAATAATATAATAATAATATTATCGTCTGAAATTCTAATATAATAATTATAAATAAAATTCAAACATCATCAATCCAAATTATACATAAAATTCGAATAAAAGTCGATAATATGATAAAAATAAGTCTGAGATAAAGCGTGGAAACAATCCCAAAAGCACCAGCCCATTGTGATCAATCCTGATCGTCAGTATCACCTGAAAGGGGAAAAAGGAGGGGTGAGCAACAGGGGATTCGCTCAGTGAGGTATGGGATGCTAGTCACGCAAACCTCTCACTAGATAAAATAGAACTCCCACTATGGAAGTTTAGATCTAACATGAACACACACGATGCCTAAGGCATCACACAAAACAAACAATGAGATGATAACACACGGCTAGTCCATACACCCCGCATTTCCTCATAAGGATATACATACTCTGCGTCGATAGTACAGAATTACGTCTCTGTACCCCCGCAATCATACTCTGCGTCGATATGCAAACGTCTCTGCACCCCGCAATCTCAAACATCTGCGTATATAGTACATAATTACGTCTATGTACCCCCGCAATCAACTCTGCGTCGATAGGTCAGACGTCTCCGGCCCCCGCAATCTCGCACATAGTCCTTATATTCATAACTACTTTTACATATATATATCAACACTTAACATCAAACAATTCAATCAATGGTTGAATCCTCTAGACCCTTAATTTCCAATTTACAATCAATATCCTAACTATCAAACAAGACTCGACTCAAGCAGACGGATCACGTTTCGAAACTAGACTACGATAGGAAGAATTCTATTTTTAGTATAGTTTACGGAATAGACCCTCACCTTAGAAATGTGGGAAAGTGGTAGTTGTGGACTCCTGGGGCTCAAATAGACTCTAAATCTGAAATCAGATCGAAAAATCGAGTCAGAACGCCTTTCGAACGGGTTAAAACGGGTAAACGGTAGCCCGGTCAAAAAGTCAAATCGCAGGTCAAAGTTAACGGCGGCGCGTGTGTTCCACGCGCGGCGGCGAGTGTGGGCCACCCCTGTGTCCGATCGGGGCGATTATGGTGTCTACGGACTCGTATCGACGAGAGGAACGCGATGGTGGTCTCATAATTTCGAGAAACGCAACGGTTTAAAATATATGGGCAAAACAAGTTTCGACCAAGACATAACTCAAAGGGGAGGCGGTTTTCCGGGGGTTACCGAGGAGAGTGCTTGGTGGTGCTGGCTTGGCTTGGACACGGCGTGTTGTGGCTCCGGCGATGTTTTCCGGCGACTTCCTCTCTCTCTCTCTCTCTCCTCTTCTCTTCTCTTCTTTCTTCTTTTCTCCCCTCTTCTCTTCTCTTCTCTTGCTTTCTTGCAGAAAATTATTTGGGGTGAGGGGAGTGGGTTTTTAATGAGTAGGTTTAGTGGGGAAGGTGGGGTTTTGGGTATAATTATGTTTTGTTAGTGGGATTGATGGTGGAGGGATGTTACAATATTGCTGAAGACTTTCTTGTTCCTCCCTTTCCAAATGTACCAGAGTATCCATGCATACTGATGGTCTTCCATCTGAGGTAGCACTCTCCAAAATAGATAGTCCATGTTTCTAAAGAGTGACTGAGTGGGAAAGATATTCGGGTTCGAAGGGATTTTTGAAAGGGCCCACACCTGTATCGCCAGTGGACATTCGAAGAAAACCTGGTTAATGGATTCCTCCCCTGCTCCGCATCTCATACAGATTGTGTCCCCCATCACTCCCCTCTGTTTTAAATTTTTCGTGACTGCTAAACACCCAGATATTATTTGCCAAAGGAAATGTTTCATCTTAGGCGGACATTTTACTTTCCAACAGTATGCCTGTAATGGGACAACTGAAGGGCCAATCATAGTATTTACTTTTACCACATCAGGATAGATACGCTCTACCTGGTATCCAGTTTTGACCGTATATTTTCCGTTTTTTGTGAAATGCCATCCATCTCTATCGGGCAACACCGTTTTACTCAAAGGAATACTCTCAATTAGTTTTGCATCCACAGGGTCTACCAAAGTCTGAATGATCTGAGAGTTCCACGTACGCGAATGTGGATCAATGAGTGCATCCACAGTAAGGTGAGGATAAAAGTTTTCAAAATTACTTTGTGCTGGTCTTGGGCGGGTGGTTGGGATCCAGGGATCGTTCCATACCGAAATAGATGTCCCTGATCCCACCCTTCTGATTAGTCCTTTACAAACCAAAGATCTAGCGGAAACAATACTTCGCCATCCATAGGATGGAGAGTAAGACTTGATCGGATCCATGGGTGATGCATTCCTGAAATAGCGACCTTTAAAGACTCTCGAAAACAATGAGTTTGGTTTATCTAGTAACCTCCAGAATTGTTTTCCCAGCATCGCGGTATTAAAATCCCTGAAATCCTTAAATCCCAAACCTCCATTCTCTTTTGTCTTGCTCAATTTTTCCCAACTCTTCCAATGTATCCCTTTTGTGTTTCCACCAGAACCCCACCAAAACTGAGCCACCACACTAAACGTAACAAAAGCAAAAATCTAGTTCATTTTTATTGTTTTTCTGTTTATTTATTTTTTAAAAATTAGTTTGACTTTTCTTTCAAAAAAAAAATTCTCACTCCAGCATATTATAAGAGCAGGAAAATGATGATCGACAAACTTTGACGAGTGTTCAAAATTTTCTTTCAACTGTGTATGTGTTGGTTTTTATACTTCAGTTTGTTTCCGAACTGGTTTCTACTATAGTTTAGGTGTTTCTAATATTACTCTGTTGTCAAAAAATTTGGCATCATATTTTGATTTATTGTATATATATATATATATATGTCTGTGTGTGTGTGTTGAATATATAGTAAAATATTCACAAAAAGTTAACCAACGAACAAAGAAGAAACCAGTTTGGATTTTTCAGTGGATCATTCAGGAAAATCATGTATTTATCCTTTTTCATAAACTAAGGATTGTTGTCCCCATTTCATTTTGATTTTCATTTAATTTGAGATTTTGAAACACATATGCATGCAAGTTGACGTACATAAATGCATGCAAGTTATGAAACAGACGTGTGTCGTTTAACTCATAATATGTGTCCGTTAGTGGACGGACCCCTTTGCAAAGAAAATGATGTCCTTTTTTCTTAGAAAGAAATGTTCTTGTTAGTTTACAAAAAGAGAGAGAGAGAGAGAGAGAGAGAGAGAGAGAGAGAGAGAGAGAGAGAGAGAGAGAGAGAGAGAGAGATGTTCTTCTTTTGTTTCTTTTTTCTTACAACATTTGGATCTTTTCTTTATCAGTTCGAAACAAAATTATTTGGGTCATTTTATCTATTTCCATAGAATCTTTTACCAAAAAATCTACCTATTGTATTAAAATTAAAGTATTATATGGAATTAGCAGTGATATTACATGATATATTACGGTTAAGTCATTAAAGTTTTTATTATCTTTAGAATTTCATTAACAATAATATTTACATATTAATACTGTCACAGAACATAAAATATTTAAACTTTTCAAAATTAAATAAATGAAAAAAGATACTCATAGATTTTTCAAGACTATTTTCAAGACTATTTTTAATATCTTTTATTTTAAATAACAAGTATATGTTAATTATTTTACCAAAAAAAAGTATATGTTAATTATTATTAATTGTTTTTAGAATAATTAATAGTTATTTTGAAATTTAAAAATAAAAGAGGAAAAGAAACAGTTGAAAAAAAAGAAAAATGGTTTGGTGTTAAAAAAACCCAAGGATATAAAAAGACAATTTATGTTAATTTTAAAGGGTTATATTTAGAGGTTTGGAAAAATTGGTTGTTTATTGTATTGATGAAATTGGGACAGTACTTGGTAAAAAATAACATAGAGGAAAAAAAAGATGACAGAGTAAAAAAAACAATTATTTTCGATTAAAAAAAAAAATAAATATTTTCGCTAAAATAAACTTTAAACTTCTAAGATGAATTTTTTAAGATAAATTAATTTAATTTTTTAATTAAAAAAATATAGGTTACCTTTTTGAGGTTGATTTTCCGGTTTCATTTTAACCCATATTTTGGCAAAAAACTTTTCAAATTAAATGGACATATATTTAATTTTTTTAGTTTGTTATATACATTTTTTAAATTGGATCTTATGATTAATTAAAGTGTTTAGTTGTTTTATTTAGGTTAGTTAATTTGATTTTAGAGGGTTTAAAAAGTTTTTGTTGGGAAAAGTATTTCTAAACATTTACCCTTCCCTCAATTAATATTTTTTGTGGGGGGAAAAAGTCTTTCACAAAAGATAAAAAAATTGCGTGTTTCAACATTATTTAAGAAAAAACACAAATTTTTAAATCAGTATAATAAAATATTTAATTTTTGGTCTGTATTTTGAATTTTTTTTAATAATTTTTAAAACTAATGGGAAAACGCAATTAAAAATCAATTAATTTTTAAAAAAAAAAAAAATTTGGTTTAATATTCTTTATAGGGGGAAAAACAAAAAATATTGTCCTTTTGAAAAAAACAAACTTTTTTTCTAGAATATTTCTCTTTATGGGAACAAGAAAGGGAGTATTGATATTTACTAGAAAAACTTCTGGAGGCCTTTTTTGTACGGAATATAACAATTTTTAGGTTTTCCAAAAAAAGGGGGACTTGTTGAAAAAGTTTGTAGTTGGCAATTTTATGTTTAAAAAAAAAAACTTCCTTTTACAGAAATTTTTGTTGGAAACTGGAAAAAAATATGATAAAAACAATTGAAAATTTTTTTTTGTTTCTTTTTATATAAATAAATTTACATTAGAAAGACTTTTCGATTAGGTTTTTTAAAATATTTTTTTAAAAAAAATTTTTTTTTTACCCAAAAGAGGAGGAGGGAGGGGAATGTATAACTTTTTTATTTTTATTATAAAAAAAGGGGAATCGAAAAATTTTCAATTAAAGCTTAAAAATTTTTTTGGATTGGAAGACCTCTTGGGAAGGTTATTTTAAAACATAATTTCAAAAAATATGTTTCTAAAACCCCTAATTTTTAGTATTTAATCTCATAATTATTCCCAAAAAAAATTTCTTCTAATACATCATATTGTTTATAAAGATTTATTCAAAAAAAAAAATTTATTAAACTAAATCAAAAATAAAAAATAAAAAAAATAGGCCAAAAAGTTTATTTTTCACTAAAAAACATAAGATCCAATTTATAAAAAAGTATTTAAATTTGAAATTAACCAAAAATTAAAAAACATAATATGGTTTCAAAAATTTATTTTAAAACTTTTAGGAAATTTCTTAAAATCTAACCCTAAAAAAAATACAAATTACTAATATGATTTACTTAAACTTTAAATTATGGACAATTTTTCATGTTCTTAGAACTTTCAACTCGTTAAAATTTCAGGGGTTTAGTAAATCCACATTTTATTTTATTCCAATTTAAAAAAATTATTTTATAATTTACATTATTAATTTTTTCCAAAATAAAAATATTTTTTAAATTTTATTTTAAATTTAGTTTTTAAAAATATTAAATGAGAAAAAACTTTTTAAAAAGGGGACTTCACTAAAATTTAGAAGAGGTTTTGTAGCCTTTTAGGTTATAAAAAAGTGATTTACCCATTGTTTTTTTTGTTTGATCAGGAAAAATAGGTGTTAAAAAACCATTTATTAGGATTGAAGGTTACGCTTTACATTTAAAAATTCACGGGAACTATTTTTAGTAAATGTTTTTTTCAAAAAAAAACAAATTATTTCAAAAAAACTAGTTTTCTTATATTTTTAGAAGAATTATATTCTAGTAAGTTTTAAAAAAAAAAAAAATCCTACTCTATTGAATAATTCCCCCACGAATTGAATGAAAAACATGGTTTTGGAAAATCCAAAAAAAAAAAAACCAAAAAAAAAACTAATTCCCAAAAATTACAAAAAAACAATCAAACTTTAAAATAAAGTTATGACATTTCTCTTTTCAAAAAAAACCATTCATACGCGACAGTTTAAAATTTCGTTCCCTCTCGGGAAATGGTTCTCAGTTCAATTAAAAAAATTTACTGGGTTAGGGGAAGAAAACTTACAAACAAAAAGAGGTATAGTAAAAAACTACAAAAAAAAAAAGGGAGTTATATGGATTGATATTTCCGAAAAATATTAAAATAGTCAGATACTTACACCACTTTGTTCTACCAAAGTGTCTCTACCATTAGCGGTTTTATATTTAGTCATTCTTTGTGGTTCCATGATAAAAACGTATTTCGATATGAAGTGTTGGCCAACGTCTACCACTTCTCTATATTTAGTAATAATACAGGTTTAAAAGACACGACGAGAGAGATGATTGTTGTCTATATATATTTAAAACATCAATAAGGCATAGTTTACGTGTGTAATATATTTTTTATATTAGCATATAAGATACTTTTGCCACCTCAAAAGATGGGTTATGTGCTTCGAACACTTTCAAGTGGAGTCGTTGTCATGGAAAAGGATATTACTCTGCCATTCTAGCCGGAGAACTGCGGTTTCTGGCGATAGGCAAGCGAGATAAAGGGATGGTTGATCCAGGATCCAACGACGGGGCCGATGCAGAACCTGTTTCAAATTACCAGATGAAGAGGCGTTTAATAAATTTCGACAAATTTCTCCATATAATGTTTTTATTCCATAGATTTGTTCAATTTTCAAAGGAGTGTATTTGGAGTCTTATTTAGCACAAATTGAATACATTTAAAAAAATTAAAAAATCTCAGATAAGATTAATAACTATTTTGAGAAGGAAAAGAGCCTTATATTAAGTGTTATTTTAGAGCATTTTTATGAGGTGTCTCTCATAGGGGTTTTTAAAGAAAATGATCCAATAATTTTTAAAGAATTATCTCTTAAATTATTCGAAATAGGAGACTCATTTACTTGAGGTTTTTTCTTGTAGCTGTTTGCGTCTCACTGATACTTGGCGATCCGCGATTGATTTATTTTTAACTTTTTTTCTCTTTCTTTAAATTCAAAAATAAAATAGAAATCCTTTTAAAAAATTGCAGGGTTAAAGATGCTCTTAAAGCACTTCATAATCAATTAATATAATTTTAATTTTTTTTACGAAGGCATTCAATTTTAATCTATTTTATTAAAAAATATGCCACTGAAAGTAAAAAACATTCTGGTGAATATAATAAAGGTGATATAACGTGTTAGAAATTCCGCTAAATAAAAATTCGTGCGTTTGAAATTAAAACATTACCGTGATTATTATAAAGCGTGATATAACGGGTTAGAATTCTATAATTAATATCGACATAAATTTTAAATATTCTTCATTCATAGAAAGTGTAACTTTCAACATTTTTAAATAAAATTAAGAAAATGGTTAAAATCCATGATTAATTAAATCTTAATTATAATAGTAAAGTAGTTTTATATAATAAATTTACCAGGAGTAAGATCGGTATAATTTTCAGAAATATATTTATTAATTAGAATTTTAAAATGCCATTCTTTTTTTATGTCAGAAGTAAAATGACAAAAATGCATTCTTTATATAACAGAGGAAATATATTGAAAATAAAAATATATTTAATTAAATTGTTTAATGTTTTTTCTTAAACAGAACATACAAAAAAGTTGTACCAAAAGTTTTTCCATTGATGGCTAATACATTCTTCCTTTCTATATAAATCCTCAGGAGATGTAGCGTCGACATCAAGAACCAACACAAGCCCCTGTCGATTCATCGATGGCTGACGTGGCATCTACTAACGATCTAGACGGTTAAAACAAACGGCCTGCCACGGAGTTAATCTCAGTCATGGGACGGCAGAGAGGAGCCATGACTACCGCCGTCTCGACCGTCGTCCACGAGATCCCGTCTTACGATATTTTCGGAATCTTCGAGGGTCTAAGGCTCGCTAAATTCTTCGGAGGAGAGACTGTGTCGGCTCGTGAAGGAGAGGAGGTAACGGCATGCCACAGCCGCGGAGTTGCCTGCGGACTGGAACAAAGTGCATGAGATCATGTTTTTCTGAAGCGGTCGGGACGGTGAGGTCTGCGCGGCGGCGAAGGCCAGTGGTTACAATTGCTCGGAAAAGAGGAGGGTCGTTTGCTTTGCAGCGGCGGCGCGAGGGCGGTTCTTTTACTCTCAAGGCGGAATCGCTTTGCCTCTTTGCCACCTCCACCGTCACCAGGTAAATATCTTTGCATTATATGATAATATTTGAAATTTATGTTTATTACCTTTTCATATAATTTGTATGTGGGTAATAATAATACATTGCAATTTTTTTTAAAATATATATTTATTAAATTTTGATTGGTTCAAATTTAAAAAAAATAGTTAATCATAAAAATTACATACTTATAATATTAAAAATTTGATATGTTTTATTAATATGTGCGAAAATATTTTTTATTTATTTTGGCATAAGTGTTTGTTTATATTTCAGTTACTAGTTAAGTGACTTTGCACTACCTTAATTTTAAAAATACTTAATTTCTGTGGCATTTTATCCAGCTCTATTACTTCTAAAATCATATATTAGCCCGATGTTTAACTGATCCAACGGTTCTACTTATACAAAGATTTTCTTTTCTAACATTCGTACTCAAAAAATACAGTGTGTTTCAATACTTAAAGTTCTGTGTTACAGAGTGATGTAGATCGAAAATTGAAGATCCATAAGCGAACAATGATCGATGATTTCATAGTGCTTGCATGTGAAGGCCTATGGGACGTTGTCTCCGACGACAACACATATCAGATTGTCAAACGTTATCTTTATGGAAATTTACCAGACGGGTTAGAATTCTTACTATTATATTAATTGTATATTTTTTCACAAATTTGTTTTATTTCTGAATACACCAACATTATATGAATTGATCTAAAATAACAATATTTTCAGATGTAAAAGTGAATCAAGCTCTACAAAGGCTGCGGTGATCTTAGCAGAGCTTGCAATTGCTAGAGGAAGCAAAGAAAATATAAATGTCATCGTTATTGATCTCAGGAGTTCAACTGTTTCTTAGTCTTCATTGTAAGTTGTGATGATGATTTCTCAATTATTAATAGTTTTTATTTTCCTTTTCTTCATAAGTCTTTTTTTTCCTTTCTTTGTTTTTCAATATTAGTTTTCCATCTTATGTCTTGTTATTTATGCTTTTTGGGTTTTTCATTGAGTTTTAGATGTTTCTTTGTGTTATGTCCGGTTAGCTTTTTTATTCCTCTAATTTTCACATGTATTTTTTCTTTATATAATTTGCTTGGCAATTTGTTTTCCTCACACCCTAGAAGAGTTGAAATTATGTATCATGTATGTAATACAGAGTTATAATGAATATATCATTATTGTATAAGAAAATATTTCAAATATTTGATGGGGAAAATATGTTGTTAGTTGAAATATTGTAGTGGCCTGGTTCTAGGCCATGTACCATCAGTTTTGTCTCCGAGTCAACATATATCATACACGGTTCAAATTTAGAACGCAGCCCAAGCACAACTGAGTTAAGCCCTTCGACTAGTCTCATGACGGAGCCAGCCAAACAAAAACAAATCTTGGTGCCATCGAATTTTCGACTTGACCCTAACACTGGACTGAACGATCGTGATTCGACGTGCTTTAAAATGCTTTGCAAATACCATATAGCACTGTGAATCGGTAACACAGACAGCTTCAGCCCATGCATTGGGACCATTTGGTTTATATAAGCTGAAAGTACAGCGCCTACAACCGTGACCAGACTTTGATCCCCAGAGTATAACATGAGACCTGAAAAGAACCAAACATAAACTAAAGTCCAAAGATCATGTGGAAGTCCTGTTAGTCCAATGGTTTGATCAAGTGTTAATTAATGTTTCTAAACTAAAAGATCTGGATTTTAATTCCCACAGAAAGTGAATACAAGATACTAGAAAAAATTCTTAGAAGAAATTTTTAGCATGACGCAAATAGTACAATTAGAATTGGATCTCACATGACGGTTTAGAATAATGAAGTCATACGTGAATACTCATAAAACATACATAATCCTCAAAAGACATGTAGAATTGTCAACTGTAGTATTGTCTATATAATGTTTTCATAGTTTTTAGTGTATAACTAATTTGTGTTAAAAAAAAACTAAAGTCTAAATATAAACATGAAAAAACGTGGACTGTACCAAACCGGATTGTTCCGTCGCACTTATAATGTATTAATAGTGATTCAAAGGAGCATAGTTAAAGTAAACTATAAAGGAGAAAAACACTTTCTTCCATTACAAGAAACATAACAGCACTAGTTTTCCTAGTCTCAAAGCTCTCTGTGCACAAACTAGAGAATTAGTCTTTTCTCATCCTCTCAAAAGATCTAAACAATCTCGGTATAACTAACCGAATATTTTTAAAATCAGGTGAACAAGTTTACAAGCTAGTAAACCGGGATTCACACATGCACTTTCTACTCACTCCAAAGAATAGTTAGAGACCAACACATTTGCCGGAGAAGCTGAGTGGATATAGACAAACTCCATGCTTTGGCCTGCCGGTAAAGATTGCATCCATGAAGGAAAACCAAATGTATTTCCGGTTTTAGTCACACCCCAAATTGGACCATAGAGCTTTGTGATTGATATCTTCATATTCTTCAACGTTTTTGTAGATCTATTGGTTACTTTCGTTGAGTATCTGTAATAAACCTTTCCTTCGTTCTTCCATGAGCTCGTCATCTTCTGGGATATGGTAATGGGACTAGGAGAAGAGGCTGCTAAACAAGAAACAAATTGGTTAAGTTCTTAAACCGATTTGAATTGATTTTTTCACAATGAGTTGGTATAAGAAATATAAAGATGACAAACCAGGAGGTGTAGTCGGTTTATTTTTTGGAACCGGTGGTGGCTTTGTGATAACCGGAGTTGGAGTCGGACTAACACCTGAAATAGAAACCCGGTTAGTAATGACCGGTTGATTAACATGACTCAAAATTGAGAAGTTAAGAGCATCAAATGTAACATATAAACAGTTACTATTAACTAAATCTCGGTGACTAATGCAGACTGTTAATCAGACAATGTAACCGTTAAATCTTACCGGGGAGTAGCTGGTCAAAACTGCTCGGACCGGAAATTAACCGGGCTAATACACCAAGAAGAGGCGCATTGTTGTAAGTTGTCGGTTCGGTTTGCTCGTAATTATCCCGGTTATCAGCAAAATTATCATAGGCGTCAGGTCCACCCACGATGGCTCCTGTCAAAACGTTCGGGTCGCTTTCTTTGCGGCTGTACCACTTGGCGTAACCACCTCGGCAAGTCACGAACTTTTGATCGACTTTAAAGGAGACAATCGACGAACCACGATGATGAACTTGACGAGGATAGTTATGTCCGTATCCCACCATGTAGCTTGTCCCTCTAGGGTTGTCTCCAAGGATATAATCAACCTAATTATAGTGGAATTTATTTTAGTATAGTTTTGGTTCCTGATTTGGGGTGAATGAGCAAATGTTAAAACATATGGGGCAAACCTGTGATTTAGAGAAATCAAGGAGTTGAGATGGAGACATGTTTCCTTGAGAACAAGGGAGGTTTCTTTTGGAGGAAGAGAGATAATCAGAGTACACAGCGGCCAAGAAAGAGGCACTAGTGACGAACTGCATGTTGTTCCACCGTTGTCGGAAAATTAAACCGCCCGGAGTTTTCTGAATGTTCTTTGTACTTTTACCTAACATAGAACACATGAACTGTTCTGCTTTCTCTTGGTACCTCTCGAACACAGCCGTGTGTTCTCCAGCTTTCCCTTGCATTAAAATCTGTTAACCGAAGCAAAATCCGGTTCAGTAATAGTAAATTAGATAAACCAAATCAAACCGAAAAAACTTTAGTCGGTTTGAAATGAATACCTTAGCAACAAGGGTTTGGACACCGGCGTATTTAACATCCCAACCAAACTCCCTCATCGACCAGCCTGTACCGCCCATTGAGTCTCCGTTCTTGCCGAGGTAATCCAGATAGTATTTATCATTGGTTGCTTGATATAACCACACAGCAGCCCACAATAATTCATCCTGGTCATATACAAAATAGCTTTTTGTAAAAATGTAGTATAACCTAAAGAATGTTACTGAGTCATAAAAGATTTTGCTTTTGTACATTGTAACCGCTGACTGAGCCATAATACTTCTGTGCCACCGTGATGCTGCTGTCGTACTTTCCCCTATATTTGTCCGCAAATTCAAATAGCTGCCAACATAAAAGTAATGCTACTACCATCAGTGGCAAAATCGTAAATATTGTTAAGTGGGAGGTTATCTTTATACTTTTCTTGCACATGTAATTTCAAAAAAGCTATCTTTTCATACTCCTCTTTATCAATTTATTTGGTGTTTTAAGATTTTTATTTAATAATAATTAGAATTTTCTTTATTCTAGACAAAATTTAATGTTAAACTTAAATATATATATTTTTAGAGAAATACTTTAGGATAAACTTAAAAATGTTTTTGTTATAAAAATAGATTTCAAAAACAAAAATGACTAAAATAATCTTTATTAAAAAATGTAAATATCATTTATACCTCTCGGATTAAGTAATTTAGACTTAGACTTTAGAGTTATGGGTGAAAGTTTGAAGGTGAAATTTAAATTTTTTTAAAAAAATAATAATAAATTTTTTAAAACAAAAAAAAATGTCTATTTCAGATGTTTTAGGTCTATTTTGGTGAAAAAAATTTAAAATTGCTATTTGAAAGATTTGTCAATATTTTTATTGCTTTTATTTAATAATATTTTTATATAACTAAGATAAATTGTATAAGTATAATTTTACATTTCTTAATCTGTCTTAGACACCATGTCAAATGAAACTGAGGGAGTAGTAACTTCACTGAAATCAAGTATCAAGCATTTAAGGCGTTGTAAACTACAGACGCAAACTTAAACCATGTGCTTAACCGAACTCCATATCACTAAACCGGGATTCAAAATTCAGTGTATTGTTAAATTTTTGTTGTGAAAAATATGAAGAGGTTTAAGAACCTGATGAGCGTGGCGGAGTAGCTCGCAGAGTATGATGGATCAGAGCGACGGAAAACAATGGAAGCAGCAGCCATCGCCGCAGCGGTTTCTCCGGCAAGATCGGAACCAGGATTATTCCGGTCAATCTTGTAAGCCCTACGGTCAGTGGTCATTTCCTCTGGCCTTTGCCAACAGTAATGATCCGACTTACCATCTCCCACCTACATAGTTACAAACATCATCAGAGACCAACTTTAAATTATTTAGACTGATATTTAATGAAAATGTATAGTGTTAATTGTTACCTTCTCCGTAGAGGACGTTAGGTTCAGGGTGAGCTTTAATGAAATAATCAGTTCCCCACTTAACGGCGTCAATAGCATGGCCGAGTTCACCGTTAGATTCAAGCTGGCCACCGTATTCTATGATGCTCCAACACATTGTCGTCACCGTGAAAGCCATTGGAAGCCCAAATTTCACATTGTCTCCGGCGTCGTAATATCCTCCCACTAGATCCACCTGCTCATATTTTTTAATTTATCTATTTAGAAAAACTATGTTGTAGCATTAGAGCATGATTATCACTGGAATCTCAAAGGAATTGTTTTTGTGGACTAAAAAAAGAAAAGAAAATTAAAAACAAATCATCGCTGACGACGCACGTGTTAGTAGGAGTCCGCGGACAGTACAAGAACCTAAACAAATTAATCTCTTATTTGAAAACTTTAAAGATGATTTTTAAAGAAATTGTATTTTTATAATCCTATAAAAAATCTCATTAAAGTGCTCTTAGTTCAATGGTTTTAAAATTGGTTTCTTACAACGGTTAGGCAGCCAAACCCATCGAGACACTTCGATTTTGATTTGATTACAAGTAATTAGCAACGGAGGTTACCGTTTACTCCATTTTGGATCTAGCACCGATATGTATATTTATAACTATTTAAACATATAGTCGTAGTATTTTATTTTGTTTGACATTAAAAAAGTTATTCTATTAAACCAAATAAAATAAAGTATCATGTGAAAAACTGTGGTGTCATACCTAAAAAATTAGCAATATCGTTTGTCTCTGAAGACTCGTAATATTATTTTAAAAATTTACAAAAATGAGGATATATTTTATTAATTGAAGGGAATTTTTGTACATAAATTTTATAAAATATTGGTAGCATTAGTTAGCGTTTATACGATATCAGTGTATTAAATAAA